>PVKA01012058.1:0-58944 GCA_004027165.1 Ctenomys sociabilis | reverse complement strand
AAAAAAAAAAAAAAAAAAAAAAAAAAAAAAAAAAAAAAAAAAAAAAAAAAAAAAAAAAAAAAAGAGAATGACAGAGATGACATCTTAAGTTGGCCCTGGATGCTTTTAGCATCTGGCATGGGGCAGAGCCCTCACCACACCTGACCATCCAGCATCAGAGATGGAGAAGGGGTAGTATGATATTTTCCCTAAACCAAAAATAGAAAAAGTATTTCAAGGCCTCCACTTTCTCCTTCCTTCCTTTCTTCTTTCTTTCTTCACTTCATCCTCCCTCTCCTTCCCTCTCCTCTTTTATTCCTTGTTTCATTCCTTTTGTCTTTTCTTTCTTCAATGCCTGGAATAGAACCCAGAGCCTTGTACTTGCTAGACAAGCTCTCTATCACTGATCTATATCTCAGTCCCCTTTTCTCCTAGAAAAGGTCCCACTAAATTGTTCAAGTCAGCCTTGAACCCTCCTGCATCAGTCTCCCAAATAGCTGAGACTACAGGTGTGTGTGCCATTGAGCCCAGCTAAATTTTCTTGTCTATAAAATGGGAGTAATGCTGTCTCCCTGTCCTTCCTCAGGGGGTAAGAGCAAGTATGGCGCATTAGAAGTCCTCACAGATTCTGTCGCTTGGCTTGTTCCTTCTGCCAGAGCAGAGCTGGGAGTGGGAGCCCCAGTGAGCAGGTGACCCCCTGGAAGGGATGGTCTGGAGGAAGAGATGGAGAGACCCTTTCCAGCTTCTTCCCTTGGAGGTGTGCTGCGGGGTGGGGGTGGGGCGGCTATCAGAAAGAAACTCCTCCCTCCCTAAAGACTCTCAGAATCATCTCCAAGTCTGGGGTTGGGGTGAAGGGTAAAGAACTAGCAGCTCTCTCAGGAAGTGTTTTTTGATGTTATAGTTCAATGGGTGCACAGGGCGCTGGGCTATACCCTGATGCAAAAATTCATGAAGGAAAAAGCACAGAAAATCTCCCCAGCCTCCTAAGATGTGCACTAAAGTTTTACTTCATCCAATGGAAACTAGAGGAAGAAAAGCTGTACAGAACAAAGTGAGGTGGCCTAGAAAACTACCCCCACTTCAAAATGGAGGTGTTGCCAGGCCAAAGTCATCTGGCTAAACTCTCTGTTGAGTGGGGGATGGGAACACTGTCCTCCTCTAACACAATACCTCACTGTCCAGTGGAGGGATTGTGAGGCCTCTGTCACCTCCCCTGACCCTTGCCAGGCCTTCGACATTCCCTGGAAGCCACCCTTCCTCACTCTCCTCTTCCCACACTGCTTTCTTCCCATCCTGTCTTTCCTATCACCATGTGTGCATGTACACATAGACACACACACACACACGCACACACACACACACACATGACAGGTTCCTACCTCCCGCTTTCCTCAGCTTTATTCTTCTGCTTTTCCACCAAGTCTCAGTAAAGTTTGCCCCTACCTAAACTCAGCCCATGGGGATGCCACCATCTTGAGTATTCCCCAGTTGCCTCAAGGGTATGAACATCCACACCCTGCTTCTTGATAAATGATAGATTTCTTGCTTTCCACACAATACAGACACTTGGATTCAAAGAAATTCTGTTGTGCCACTCTGTTGTGTGAACTTGTACAGGTTGCCCCATTTCTCTGGACCACAGATTCTCAATGTCAGAATATTACTGAATCATAATTAAATGAGATCAAACAAACCAACCAAGTGCCACAGCGCCTAGAACATAAAAACAATGATAGTTTGGCATTCTATGTGTCATGTGCTCTTCTAAACTCTACATGTATTAAATTTTCCCAACAGCCCTGTAAGGAAGCTGTTATCACTGTCTCATGTTAAACATGAGGACATCGAGGTTTAAAGAGGTTGAAAAAGTTGCTCAAGGCCACATAGCCAGTGAATACCAAAGCTGGGGTTTGAACCTAGGTATTTCCACTCCAGACTATTATCCCAAACTTCACATAGGACTCAGTACACACTTTCTATCTCCCTTCTTTATTCACAGTCAGGCATAGCATGAAGTAACTGCTCATGATTCACTATACAACTGAACATGACACATCTCAAAAGAGTGGCAATGAAGAGAACAGAGCTCAACTGCCTCAGGAGCAAGTCCAGCCAGCCTCTTCTGAATGGTGCAAGAAGCCAGGCCCACACCCAACTTTGACCAGTATCACTGTCCATAGGGAGGCTGGAAACATTCATGGGGCGCTTCCTGCTCCTGGATCCCATGACCAGGACTTGTCCTAGAAATGCTGGTTTCCCACCCAGAGGCCCTAATGTTTAAGATGTGAGGAGAGAAGAGTAGGAAGGAAGGAAGAATGTGTGCTTCATCAAACATATTTTATTCTCTCTTTAGGCATACACTAAGCCAATCTCAGTCAATGGGTAGATGTTGGTAGGCAGGCCCAACCTTTGTGTGAAAATACCACTCAGTGATTTTCCAGTAAACTTAGACTCAGAAGGACTTCTTCATTCCAGCAAACATGGGAGTTGTCTAAGGCAGCAGATGAGGCCTGGAGCCCTGGCTCCCCACTATTAGTGTGCCTCAGAATTACTGATGTGGATTCTCAGATGTAGCCGAGACTCGAATTCAACATCTCTGGGAGAAGACCAGGAAACTCCCCAGTGAGGGTGGTACCTAGGAGAGCACATGTGGAGAATCACTGACCTCAGGAGGTGATTCTCATCCTTCACTGGAAGTCGGAACCGTGTAGAAGATGGCTGAATTGCAGACTCATCCTTCCCTAGGCTGGCCATACCAAGTGTCAAGCAGAAGAGCCCAGCGATCTGGCTTATGTAAAGCATCACACGGATTCCACTGCCAAGAAGGCTTGGGAGCCACACATCTAACCTGACATCAGAGAGAGGTCTGGGTATGGTCTCGACTAGAGTACCAAGTCACAGATTGCTAGTGAGAGGCCAAGACCAGTTAGACAGAGTGTGGTGCTGAGGGCCATTAAGAAAAAACACAACTTTTCCAAAAATTTTAAGCAAGGTGGGTTTTAAAGCCCAGACTGAGGCCTACGTTTTCACTAAAACGTTTCATCTGATTAGGAGACTCCTCTGCTCTCCAGTAACCAGTTCTACCTTTCCTCACAGAATGTCATTGAAGGCCCTGGCACAGTGTACAGAACCACAGCCACTTCTCCTCTGAACAAGAGCCTGCTTCCTCTTCAGGTCGCTGTTCTAGACAGACTGTTCCCTGCCACCCATGCTAAACATTAACACAATCCTTCAGTTTGAGCTCCAGTCTCAGTCTCCTAGAAATCACTGAGTTGTTGAATTTTAAGGCAGATGGGAACCTCAGGGGTCTTCTTGTTTACCCAACATCTGGAGAGACAGGTATGACAGCCAGGAATGGAAGAGGAAGTAAGATTGAACCAGCTGAATGAGAAGCTAAATATCCCCATAAGGCTCCAGGAAACTCTACAACTGTAAGGAGAGATCCCACATCCCCCAGCAGATGTGCAGCCTAGCAGGAGCCTTTCATCCACTTAGCTTCAGTGTCTGCCTGTTGTGTTTGCTTTGTAAGGTTGATAGTGTTGTTTTGTTTGGTGATTTATTTCCTTTTTCTTATAAATTAAGTATATGATGAATTTCCTCTTGGTGTGAATCCCAGAAGCCCAATAGGAGGGCTGGGCCTTAAGCCAGTGTTAGAAAGCCTACTCTTTCTAGAGGGGAATAGGGGGCTTTTTTACTTAACTTAGATCTTCTCTCCCTTGTGCACTCTCACTTCCCCTGACTTATGGCAGCCAGCCCATATATGTGTACTAAGTAAATAATCACAGAAGTGATAGGGAAAATGGATTCAGCTAATCTCAGCACCAGGAAAGGCAGAGAGATTTCAAGGCAGAGCTATGTGCAATCTATCTCAGAAAAAAAAAAAAAAATGCCTTTCTTTCAGGTTAGAAACTTGTCAGAAATCCTCCTGTTCCTCTTAGGGGTGACTCCTACATGCAGTAACCACAGTACTATGAAGAAGTCACATTACTGTCCCATTCAGTGAGAACACAAATAGCCTAATGAGCGACTCTTCTGACCCTTCACCAAGTTTTCCAGGCTCATCAAGAGATGAACTTCAGCATCTGAGGGAAATGAGTAGGAAAAACAAGAAGTCCTCCTGGGGCCAGGCTGGGAGGAGGACCAGGGATTGGAGACAGTGTTCATTATTATCAGTTGCTTCTCTCTGCTTCTGCAGAGGGCTCATGCCCATGTCAGAGCTCTTTTAATCTCTAGGAGGATGAGACAGAAGAATCACAAGTTCCAACCTAGCCTGAGTGACTTAGCAACTTAGAGCTTGTCTCAAAATAAAAAGTAAAAATGCAGCTCAGTGTGAAGGTCCTGGGTTCAATCCTCAGTACTGCAAGTCAATACAAAAAATTGACATGGGAACCCAGAAATAAAACCAGATATCACAAGGTCATAAAATGAATCTCAAACTCAAAGGCTTCCATATAAGTGGAGAGCCACCATTCTTGGTACAAAAGAAGTACCTCTGCTCACTTAGTGTAGAAAAGGGTGCTACAGACACTTCTAGAGATAGACATGGCCATCCCCAAATCAGAATCCTTGGACTCCTGACCCTGTATGAGCCTGGGCCAGGGCTGTGGGTGGGCAGTACTGGCAGAAGCCATCAGGGCACCTCAAGTCCTGCACTGAGCCACTGGCTTAGCACCCCCTCCTCTCCAACCCAGATCTGATTTCAAAAAACAACTCCACCCACCCCCAGCAAGAAAGCAAGAAGCTGCTCAGAAAGGTTGTGACAAGAGAAGTAGGGAAGGCTATAAAGCAGGAATAGCAAATCAGAGGCATCAGAGATCTGCAGCTTTTCTATCACTGAGAGAAATAGGCCTCAGAAAGCCTGGGCAGAGCCCAGCCTCAACTAGAGGGCCCACCTGTCCTGAATCCTGGTTCAGACTTCTTTTCCTACCTTAAGTTCCAGAAAACTTGGCCCATCCATCAGCTACTTGCTCCCTCCAGCCCAGAAAAAAAGGAGCTGGGAAGAATTTACTGAGCTGATTTTCTTAGTGTTTCTGTGCTTGTAGGAACCAAGCGGTCCTCAGGAAGTGCCCCCTCCAACCAGGCTGTGAGCAGACTGCCAGAGGGCACCTAAGGGCAGAGCTGACCCAAACAACTTTGTGAAGTCGCCAGTGGAGACACCATGGGGGCCTCTTCTTTGATTGCCTTTGAAAAAAATAAAATCCAAAGACAAACAATCCTAAAATCCAGGCATTGAACAGGAAATAGGATGGAGAATCTTCCAATTAGGGGTCAAGGTAGTAGCCCAAAGTCACATGCCAGGTAGACACCTTAGCTACGTGTGTGACAGACACCATGAAGAGTGCTCTGGGGAACACCATAGCATGAGCCCTTCTCTGATTTCTTTAGAGCATGATCTGCCTTTGGAGCTCTTGATTTCAACCTTTGTTAAAGCACATCCACATCTATTCTATTTAATGCTGGAAAGTATTGTGGATTTTGGCCCAAGCAAACTTGGCTGGAGAAGAAAGGCACAGGTAGGGAGTGAGGAGGGCAAGAAGACCCTCAGAAAGCTTCTGTCCTTAGAAAAGAGGTTCAGGAACAGAGCGTGGGACTCAGATGCAAGCGATTGACTGTTTTGTGTGACCACTTCCATTCTGCTCAGAAAGTCGGAAGGGATCCTAGCCAAGGAGAGTTGCTCCCTGCCCTGGAGGTGTTCACAGTCAGGCCACAGAAAAAGGCCAGCTCCCTCAGAAGCCTTAGTCAAAGACCAGAGGAGAATGTTCTTGGATGACAGCACAGCAAAGCCACATTCATTCAACGGCATTGATTTAGACAGGGTTGTAACTGCCATCCCCTCAGTCCACAAGTAGTCACTGGGCCAGGCACTGGAGAAACTGTCACAAGCATATGAGGTAAAGACACGCCCTGGTGAACTGCCACTTCAGGGCCAGAGAGGCCCACTTACCTTCTATTCCGCATTCTTTTTGCAGGCATGGAAGGATCTGTCTGGACTCCATATAAAAGCTTTGGGATCTGGCTTGCCCTTTGCTACTATCTTGTCCTATGAGTCTTCCTTCCCCTTGCACACAGTTTCCAAAATGAAGTAAACCTCTTTCTCAGGCTCCCCTTGGCTCTAGCATGCTGTGTTTCTTTACTTTAAAAAAATGACCAGAGAGGACTATGGGAAGAAAACCTGGTCGAGCACTTTGAATTTATATATGTAAGAACAATTCAACTTGGTGTGAATCCTGCATTTCTATCCTGAAGCAGGCTCCCAAAGGTTGCTGGCCACTATGCCGATAAGTAACAAAGCTTGGAGGTTCTTCTTAGTCTAAACAACAGGGGTTTGGCTAAGGCCCCATCCACTTGAGTAGCTTCTATGACTGTGGTTTCCAAGAACAGAACAGAAAACAGAAAAACCTAGATTCACATAGAAGTCCAAGGGCTTTGGCAATGAGTGCGCCGAGCTCCTTGGAGCCTGCAAGGCCTTGCTACATGCTGTGCTCACTCCAGTAAGTCAAGCCTCTTCTGCAAAGTCAGAAGTCTATCCCCCTCAGAGGTGCCCTGAAGATTCACCTGGTTAACTCTAAGGCAGTAACTCTGGCTTAAGAAATTTAGGTAGAAATCAGCTTTCTCACAAAATCCTAATGGCCTTACCAAGAGTCCATCCCAAGATCTTGCTAGACCTCGCTCATGACTGTCAGTGGAGAAGACTGGCCTTAGAGAGAGAAGCTACTGTCCGCACCTGCTTGGCCTCTTGGATTTACCACCAAGCCTAGAGCCTAGGACTCCCCATGATGTCCCCATACACAAGGGGATGGGTGGGGCTGGGGTTGGGAGGAGGTGCCTGTAGCAAGAAAACCACAGTCAAACTCAAGTTCCATTTTGCTTGCCATCTAGAAATGCTGTTGAAATCCTTCAGCTCAGAAATGAGCTGTTATCCTTAATACAGCTCTATTTCTTAATTTCTTTAAGTGGAGAAACAGGGCATGAAGTAGATAATAGGATTGTAGAGATTTTAGCTAACAGGGATCTTCAAGAGCATATCATCACCAACCCTCTCATTTTCTAGTACAGATGTCTAAGGTCTGTGGGAGGGTCAAAGATTCTGTAACCCAGGAAACATACAGACCTCAGAGACAGGAGTAAGTACAGCCTCCAGCATCTGTGTTTTCACTTGGGGCAGGGGCAGGTTGGGTACCTTAGTGCCCAAGGAGGCCAGGCTCATCTGAGGACAGTCAGCTGGCTTTACTCCTTCCAGAGTCTGTATTTACTGGCAACACTCTGAACAACATTACCAGGGATAAAAAGGACAAGAATGGGACAAACATGATCATCTTTGGAAAGATTGAGAAGAAACTGTGGGGGACAGCTGGTTGTCCAGGCACAGAGGAGAAAACCTTGCTTGTCTCTGCACACACCCTCTGCCTCTCCTTGGATACTGTATCACACAGCTACAGTTCCTAGTCACATGCTCATATGCATAAGCATATAATCATGCATGTATATGCACAGCTCATGATTTTTTTTTAATTTTTTTATTTTTTTTGCAGAACTGGGGATTGAACTCAGGCCCTTGTGCTTGCCAGGGAAGCACTTATTCCACTGAGCCATCTCCCTGGCCCACAGCTCATGATTTATGTATCATCATAAATACATGTAATTTATAGTGTTTTCCTTCATTTTTAGAAGTGTAGCTCTGTAGAAAATTAGTTAAAATTTCACTTGGGAGGACAAAGTTGAAATCTCATCTTGTTTTTTTTCATATCCCCATTCCAGCTTGGAGTGCTCCAGTTCCCCAAGGACCTCGCAAAGCTGGGCCCTGCACCAACGGGACCAAAAGTGCTGGGGGGCAGAAGTGCATCAGGAAATGTCCTGCCCTGTTCTTCCTGAATCCCTGGGCCTAGTGCCATGCTCTATGTCTTCAGGAGGAAGCTCAGACTGTCACATTTAATTGAACCACACAATTCCAGCTCTGCTGCTAAATAGTGGCAAGACCTGGGGCAGGTCATTTTCTGTTTTCTAGCCCACATTCTACCTGGTCCATCCATAGGCCACTGAGAGGGTAGCTGGAGGCTGACAATTTTTCTCATTGCAGAAAACTCCCTTTGAGTACAGTGCTCCATGGAAAGCCAAAGGGAGATTACCTGCCATAGCACTGAAGCCCTGCCCCAGGCCCCTGCTCCTCCACAGGTCTGCAGTGCCAGAGTCCCAGGGAGTAGGTGGAGAGCCCCAAAGCTGGACATCCTGGGTGTCCCCTTCCAGAACGGGCCCTGACTCTCATGGGGCATTCCTAGATGGAATTCGGTAGCCTGTCTCCTGGGTCTAGGTGCACCCAGCGCAGGTGTAGACCAAGGGTGATGCAGGCAGTCCTCAGCAGGTAGGGCCCTTGCACAGCCCTCCATCTCCTGGCCCCAGAAAATGGAAAACTGCCCTATGCAGGGTCTTTTTCTCATGCAGTACATTACTTTGGACCCAAAAGGGGAGAAAAAGGAGAGGAAGGACAGGCAGGAGAGGAGTTGCCATGGAAATGTCTTTGAGAAAAAGACACAAGCAACCCAGATGGCAAGGGCTTGTTTGTAAATGAGGGGTTTGGAATTTCAATTGCATTTGCATTAGGAACCCTAGGTCCCCGGGTTGGCCCACCAGGCAGAAGACTGCTTTTCCATCCTGGTCTGACTTCCTGTGTAATCCACGTGCACTCCTCTTCAGTGCTCCTCCATGGCTCGCCGCACACATATCACCATCTCTGCTCTCATCCTAGAAGCAGAAGGAAGACCTCCCAGCACCCTCGGCACTCTTAGAGAAGAATGCCAGAGCCGTGGAAGGAAGGAACATAGCCCTGAGTGAACCATACTGGTAGGAGGGAAGATAGCTCTGTTTGAAAGTGAGCCCCATGTGGATTTGTGATGCCTTAAGGCACATTCTGGGCCTATAACATGCCTCATTCATTAAAATACTAAATAACTGATCATAGTAAAGGCCTTGCCTTGGCCCCCATTGTATTTCTTTCCCTCTTTCCATCAGGACAGAATCCCCATTCTTAGTTGGCAACATGGACAAAGACTTTTCCTGTCTCCCCTGCAGCTAAGGCTCACCAGTGACACTGCCCATTAGAACTTAAGAGGAAATGGTGCATTCATTTTCTAGAAAGTGCCTTAATTTCAATAGACATCCCCATCCCTTTGTCCCTTGAATTTGTAGGAATGTACAAACAAGAGCTAGACTTTAGGATCTTGGACCATGAGAGACTTCTGGAATTGAAGTCATGAATGAGAAAGCAATCAGTAGCAGTAAGTGGAAGGAGCCTTGGTCCTTGTCAACATGGGACACCACACTGCTGCTGAAATGCTACCTCCAGATCTGTTCCCCAGTAGGTGAGAGAAACAAACTATAGACTTTAACCAAGATTAAACAATAGCCAACACAATAGCCTCCGACATGGAATCTGTCTAGTCTCTGCCCTCAGTTCTCACATCCCCATTGCTTCAGACACCAGACTGCTGTCTATTCTCAGACAAGGGTGAGACAGACTAGAGTTCCAGCCTCCCTCTGCCTCACTAATGCCTCTTCATCTGCTGTGTCTCTCCCCTTCTATGCTACTACTTTGGGAGGCCTTACCTGGCCCACACCTGCTAGAATCCCACTTACACATTCTCAGAGCTGCCCAAATTCTCCCTTATAGAGCTCATTATTGGTAAACTTCTTCCATAAGATCCACTATTCCCTGAAAACTTAACTATGACCTCTGAAGGCAAGGAGCAGCCTGCCTTGTTCTTCCTGAATTCCTGGGCCTAGCGCTCTGCTCTATGTCCTCAAGAGGAAGGTTGGACTGTCACATTGAATTGACCCCCACACTTTTAGCATTACAAGTCTGCTGGTCTGTCTTCTCATCTAAGCCCTGGGTAACATGTGGATCTCACTGTCTCCACTTTAAAGGATAATGGAGAACCATGAGAAAGAAAAGGAGCTTTCCCAAGTTTAGCACCAGGGACTGGGCCCAGGTTTCCTGACCAACATTGGTGTAAAGGGCTAGGGTCAAGGGCCAAGGTCTGGGGCTGTATAAGCACAAGATTGGGGGCAGGGAGTGACTCCTACTTATTGCTCTCATCTCGCTGTGGATCAAGAGTCTGCTTTAAATAACAGCAGGTTCTTATGAGCCTGCACTAAACAGGCCCTTCTCCAGGCAGCAGGAATATAGTGATAAACAAGCCATTGTTGCATGGCCATACTTTGTCCAGAGATAATGAGAAGGAAATACATGCAAAGAGAAGCTGGTCAGTGTGAAGACAAGGAGAGAGAAAGGAAAGTCTGGTGCATTGGAGCACGTCAACAAGGGCCAGAGGCCCTAGGCTCAAGGAAGACATACTAGCACGTCCCACCCAGGTGAGTCATTCCTCTTCTTCGGGATGCCACCATCAAGGCCAGAGCTTCCAGGAGTTAGGGAAGGTCACAGAGGAAGGCTGAGACACCCCATAGCCCAATACTTTCTTCATGGTGGAGCAAAGGTGTGACCTACAGGCTGAATGGCTGGCTTCCTAAGCCTATAGCCTTGTTTTGCTCAATGCATAGCTCTAGAAGGCAGCTCTGCCCCTGCTGCCTTCTGGTTTTTCATGCTCACTCTCCCCTTCACATCTTGAATTCTCCCAAACTACAGAGACCACTCTGCCCTGGATCCTATGCCTGCTACCCTAGACTGCAGGGAGCACACCCCTCCTGTGGGCCTGAAAAACTAGTCCTGGTCATAGGTTGGATTATATCACCCAAAAAAGATAACATTCACAGCCTCATCCCCCACTGTATAAAGATGACTTTATTTTGAAGTAGAGTCACTGCTAGTGTAATCAAGGAGGTTAGACTGACACATGTCACTATAGAGCCATGTGGAGACCCTGGCAGATACTTAAAGAAAACAACCTTGGATAACAGAGACAGACCTCGTGGACATGTCTACAGATAATGAGACCCCCCCCCAGAGTCTACTAATAATCTCAAGAAAATTGAGAAGACAAGAAGGGTCTTCTCTACTGCTTTCCAAATGAGCCAGTCTTGCTGACACTATGGCTTCATCTTCCTGCCTAGGACTGGAAGGTGAAATATATTCTGCTACGTTGAGTCACACCATAGTGGGGTTTTATTGCAGCGACCACAACAAAGGAATGCAGTTCTCACCACAGAAGTCCTGTCTCCCTAGCTGGGTGGTGCCTCCCAAACATCAGATGGAATTTTGCTCCTCTTCTCACATCAGTCCTCCGTGAGGTGAGCTGGTGGCTTAAGTGAGCATCCTGAAACACTCAAGGTTCCCTCATAGCTGCCCAGGATTCCAGAATGGAAGTCAGGAAAACTTCATCCTATGCATTGCACCTCCTCAGGCACAGCCCACAAAATCAGGTCTTCCCTGGGGACCTGTGTATCTATGGGGCATCTGTTGACTCTACTGTGTCACCAAGATGTAAGCTCCCTGAGGACAGGGGCTATAGGGCTCTGTTTACCACAGAACACGCCCTGTCTAGCACACTTAACAAATGAGTCCTGTTCCCCTTACCTCTGGGGAAGGGCCTGGGGCCTTTGAGACAAGCCAAAGGAAACTCACTCTTTGGTGATGAGTTTTCCATACATCTTAGATCTTTCCTATAGATATCTCTTTCTTCAATAACAGGAAAATGAGTATGTGTTTAAAATATAAATACATAACAACACAGATCCCTGTCTCTGAGAGGTGGGCCTCGGGTGGGGTCTGGGAATGTGGGTTTCTGTGAGGTTCCAGTGCCCAGCATGAGAGCTAGACACAGTTTGACCTGAGTTGAACACAGACATGCAGGGCACTGGCTGCTGCCTTCCACAGGGGCCCTCTGGCTTGAACCCCCTAAAGCCTAGGTTTTCCCAAGTGTGGAGACACTGTCACCTGCACCATAACTAGATGTGACTATGGTCTCCACAACCCAAGTCAGGAAGTCAAGGGGAGAAGGGGAGACAGCGTGAGAAGAGCATGTGGCAAAGGTGGGGAGAAGAGCTGGGACACAGAGCCTTGGGAGGTGCAGAGTCTTGGGTACCCTCTCAGCTTCCAGTAGCCTGTGTCTTGGGCTTGGCTCTTGGAGGCCTAGATGGAGTCTGAATCCTCCTTGTTTGTGTTTACATGAGCACCATTTTCCTCAGAATCCTCTGGGGACATATGATCCAGGATCCCCCAGCAACTCCAAAATCTAAGAATGCTCTACAACAGAACAGTGTCTGCACAGACCCTATGTGCATCTCCCTTGTACCTCTGGATGACATGTAACACTTACTGCAACATAAAGGCTGACTACATAGTTGCTAGACTGCATTGCTTAGGGGAAAACGACAAGGACAAAAGTCTATCCATGTTCAATACAGATGCAGTCTTGGACTCCCAACCTTTTCCATCCAAGGTTGGTTGAGTTTATGGATGCATTATGGAAAATGTGAGTGTGCTATGCCCTGAAGTGTCCACACTATACCGAGCTCATGACAAGGCAGGCAAGACTCAACCCCTAGATCTGTCGGGCTCCCTAGCTCCCTACCTAAACTTCTTGTAGTCATCACAGCAAGCACAAGCTTCTTCTGCAGTGTCAAAATAAAACACACTCACCTTGCCCAACTTCACCCTCCAGCTTCGCCCCACCTTACCCCGTGCCATTTTGCATGCCTCTGATCTGCTCCTACTTACTTGCTGTTAACCTTCTGCACTAGAATGTAAGCTCCACAATGTCAGGAAGCTTTCACTGCTGGGTCCCCAGCACCTAGAACAGTTCTAGAGGGTCTGCAAAGTGAGTGAGTGAGAGAGTGAGTGACCAAGTGGGTTTATCTTACAGCCCACCCCCAGCCCACCCCTGCTCCCAGCCCTCCACAGACCAAGCCCCCTGGAGGCAGGAGTGCATGGTGCCATGGTGGTGACCTGTAGCACCAGTGGAATCAACAGTTTTAGAAGTTTCCAGATGATTCTCATGTAGTGTGGACTCAAGAGGGTGCAGCCTCTGGCCAGGTAACTTGGAGTCTTTTCTGGCCTGGTACCTGTGATCCCTGTCTGTCTGCTAGCTCTTCAGAGGGGCCCCCGCCAGGACGCTCCCTCTGCATATGAGCAACGGGGCCTCCTGCTCACTCGCAGAGCTCTCGGCCTCAGCGCAGCTGTGTCTACAGTGATTTATGGCTATGACTTCCACATGCACTCTGGGACAGAGGGACCCAGCGCGATGTTCACAAATTAAACCCAGCCTCCTCTCCTCCCAGGTAATGTGCCTATCTGATGACAGAGGAGCTTATAAACAGCTATCGTCAAATTAATCTCAATGTTGGAGAAATAACAGCAGCCGTAAATAAGGCCGAGTGTGCCTGGCTCGCCAGCGTGTTGGGACAGTTTATAAAACTAAACAGCAGCAGCACTAGTGTCATATGGTCTCTTTCAGTCCTCCAGCCGCTGGGTGACAGAGGTGAGCACTAGCTGAGGAGTCTCCCAGCCCCCAGCATTTGGGCCAGGGGTCAGGCCCACCGCTGGGAGTACAGGAGGAAATGCCAGCAGAGCAGTGCCTTTGGCCACCTCCTTACCCTGCTATTGCTTCCTCCACATCTGCCCAGATCATCCCCATGCCCACTCCTGAGGATCCTGGCATTGGGGCCCACCTAGACTGTTCCTCTTCCTGTGTGTGGTACCGAGGACTGACCCAGAGCTGCCCTACCACTGAGCTAAAACCCCAGCCCTTTTTATTTTTAATTTTCAGACAGTCCTGCCAAGTTCAAGTCGCCCAGGCTGAACTCCCAATCATCCAGCCTTAGCCTGCTGGGTATGTGGACTCCAGCGTATGCTGCCATGCCCAGCAATGAGTATGCCTCTTGATGCCCCTCGTGTGGCTTCTGCACCCCAGTGTCCCCTCCCTGCTGTCCCCTCTCACCTCCTGGAAGTCCTCTCAGGCCACACAGCTCCTCAAGGGGCCTTGTAATGTCTGCCTTCCTCATCACAGAGGAGTCTGCACCAGCCTGACTCTGCCTCATCCTCAGCCTCCACACTGCCACTGCTCCCCCAAGGGCCCATGGACGTAGCAGAGGCTTGAGGATGGTGTGTGGGCCCGGCATGCTAGCACGCATCGCGCCATCCTGGCTGACGGCCTCATGTCCTTGTTGGAACATTTGTGATGTGAATTCAGTGATGGTGAGGTCAGGGCTTCATAAGGGCACAGGTAACACACCAGAGTGGAGCAAGAGAACCCTATCTGGAGACAGCTAAGCTCACACTTCTGTCTCTGATGTCTGCAGTTGTGATGCACCCATGCAGACACATGTGTGAGCAGAAAGTAGTGTGAGCAGAGCCCTTGTGAACAGAATTGTGTCCTTCACAAGAGATCCTCCCTCCTCTGCCATGTGAAGCTCCAGCAAAATGACAAGCACCTAGGAAGGGGGCCCTTGCCAGACCACAACAGCTGTGAGCGCCCTCATCCAGGAATGTCTGTCTTCTGAAACAGTGCCACACGAATTTCTATTATTTATGCCACCTAGCCTGTGGCATTTTGTTACTGCAGCCACATGGACTAAGACAGTAGCTAGGCATGGTGGCCCTGGGACAAGGGACCTGGAGACAGGAGACCTCTTATGGACTTTCCTTCAGTGTTCCTGCCCCCATAGTATCATGGAGGTGCTTTGGACTAGTCTTGTGTTAAGTGATCCAGTTCCTAAGCCAGCACCTCCCAAACTGCTGCAGGTATCAAGTTCAAGGAAGTTTCTGGAAATGACATCCACATAGGCAGAGTTCCATGGTCAGTCAGATAGCTTTGGGAAATGCCACTGCAGCAAAACCCAAGGGCTATCTTTTTGCAGACTGCAGCAGCTTTTGGGGTGCTCCCTCTAGAGCACAGTGGCTCTCTCTAGAAGGAGGTGCAGTGTGCAGCACCTCCAAATTGTCCACACATGTAGTCTTTTTACAGAAACAACTTTTAGCAGTGTGTGGATGACACTATGTGAAACGCCCTTACTTGAAGGTCGGCTCTGCCCTGGCGTGTTCCAGGGAGTCCAGACCCCCACTACGCTGCTCCCCAAAGCCCCACCCTCCATGGCAAAGCGTGCTAACCCTCTTACAGTGAAGATATCGTCCATCACCGCTCGGAGGGAGGTTGTGGGGACTCTTGCTTCATTTGCTAGCTCTTCAAGGGTAGCATCCAGCTCTCATCTCTGGCCCTTTGCTTAAAACGAGTCGGGGTCTGAATAGACTGTGCGCATTTTGCTCTTCACAAATGGCCATTTGGCTGCCAGCAGTACCGGCCAAAAGGATTCACTGCTGCTGACCAGGAGGGCTAGCAAAGCCCCAGCTCCCTGGCAGGACTTCATCCTCTGGCTCCTTGGCAGGTTCCCCCTCTCCTGCTCAGCCCCATGCATCCTTTCAGACTTGCTCAGGCATCAGCAAATCTGGACATTGCCTCCCCCAGGATGTCTCTTCTGTCAGGGATGCACCCAATCATGACCTGGAACAGGGCTTTCAGATCCTCCACACATCTGTTTCTATGAGACTCGGTTTCTTCAGGGTCCAGGCAGGCAGGTAAGGTGCGTGGGAGACTGCCTGGCACAAAGAGCGCTACAAGAGCATCTGCTGTTGCTCTCACTTTGTTGTTATCCTCCTTTCCCCTGGGCCTGGCACAGGGCCTGGTCCAGTGAACACACCTGTGAGCATGTGTGATTTAAATGAGCTGAACAGACCCATGATCTCCTTTCAACCTTAGTTGAGAACTGTGATTATTCCTATTTTATAGACCAGAGCACTGAGCCTCAGAGAAGTTCTCCTACGCCGCTTGCTTCACCACCTGTAAGGAGCCTCCAAGGAGCCAGCAGGAGGGGTCTGCCAGGGATGACTCCTAGCAGGTGGCCACACACCAGGGGCCACGGGGGCACATGACATCCGCAATCCACTTAGCCCTCACTCAGCCAGCAGATCACTCTGCATCCCATCTTGAGAGCAGAACCAAGGAAGGGAAGGGAGCCTGCTTCTGAGGGAGGTCACCGAGCCCTGCTCCTGGGCAGCCTCAGCTCTCCACCTGGCTCTCTTTGCAAGGACAGCGGAGCAACCCAGTGGAGCAGTTTGGCCAGGCGGGGGGGGCAAGAGAGAAGGCAGAGAATCATAGCAGGCATGGCAGGGCCAGGAGGAAGGTGGGGAAGGGAACTGGGACAGGTGAATGACAATGAAATGAGAAGGTGCAATGCTTCAGAAAACAAAACAAAAATGTAGACAAGGGTGACAGCCACAGGACTCAGACATTCCCCTCTTGGGCCTCTGCAGGAGGGGCCAGGGCAGGGCTGACCTGACCACCGGGGCAGATCTCTTTCCTCTGGGGCAGCTTCTGCCTCCTCCAGCTATGCCCCCAACCTGTACAGGCTTCCATGGCCTCTTCCCATGCTACCAAGCTGCCTCCCACCTGGCTGGGCCACATTTTCTAGCCAACATGATTTGGTCCTTAATGTGGCCAGATGTGTGCATTTTCCACCCGCTTCAGAAACCCACAGGGCTCTCTCCAGCCAGCTGCCATCTCTCACCATGGATTCTTAGTAACTTCTTAGGCAATTAAACTGGAACATGCCTCACCCTTTCCTGTCTGACCCTTTCCTGTCTAGCCAAGTGCCTTCAGACCCCTTGTTGCGCCTGGCCTGACCATGCAGGTTTGTGTGTCTGCAGAGGGGGGCAGAGGTGCGTGGGTGGGAGTTGGGAAATGACCCTGCATTGCTAAGTACCTCCCGGGGTTTCGTACCAACTCGATCTCTTTCATCTTCACCTCCCATGGCACTGGCATTAATACAATTACCACCACCTCTTCAGAGGAAGAGACAGACTCTGTGAGGGCCTAAGTCACCCAGGTAGTGGATGCCAAGCCAGACTGCCCGATGGCAGAGCCAGTGTGGACTCCGCTACCACCTGCCCTCCCTCCCACTCTGCCCCCAACCCTTCCACCAAGAGACTCAGCACACACAGCCTTGCCTGGCCCATGAGCGGGCCCCAAGGTCGGAGCCCTATGTTACTGTGTGAGGATTAAAAGTATATAAAATAAGAAGTGGTGAGCACAGTTAATGCCACTGAGCTATGCCTTAGAAAATAGCTAAAACTGCAAATGTGATGCTATTTGTATTTTTTTGGAGGGCGAGTGGTAATGTATTTTACCATAATAGCAAATAGAATCTTTAGTGCACAGGGGCAGCCCTGTCTGGGTGTCCAGGAGACCCCTCTACAGCACTGGTGGGGTTCATCTCCCCACTCTGATCTCCTTTCCATGTCACCCAGTAACCTTTAAGCCTCACTAGGTGTATGCACTACAAATTAGCTCAGACTAACTCAGGTCGAGCTGCCCAGGCTCTTACTGTTTAACAGATTATATCAATACCCAAGGAATCCATCGGCCCTCAGCATCAAAAGTCTGGGTTCTAGCCAGCATGGTAGCACACACCTGTAATCCCAGCACTTAGGAGGCTGAGGCAGGAGGATTGCCACAATTTTGAGGCCTGGGCTACATAGTGAGTTCAAAGCTAGCCTGGACTATGGATCGAGATCCTGTTTCAAAAAACAAAAAGCAAACAACAACAAAAAAAAAATCATGCTTATATTTGGTAATCTGAACAACTACTTTGAAGACAATATGCAAATGCAATGTAACAACTAGTGTTGAATTCATATCATAGTGTTTTTTTGGAAATTCTGTATTGTTTTTATTTGTTTTATTATGCTTTACTATTTAAAATAAAAATAAAACTCTGGTTTAATACTGCCTTGGTTCTGGGAGCCAGCTCTTAACTCTGTGCATTATACACCCTGGTTCCTAGTGGGGGGGATAGGAGGTCTTGGGCCAACCCCACAGTGCTCCTCACACTCGTGCAGGTAACACCCACATTTGAGAGGAGTGTAAACACGGACGTGGCTTGCAGGGAACATACCACTGAAGGTGTATACTGTCACCCAAAAGTTCTACAGGCACTTGGCTGGTTTTCCCCAGGTGAGAGGTAAAACTGAAAACTACTTCTCCTGCCAGAATCCAGACTCTACTTGCCCCCGCTGACACTGAGCATACATCAACTGACTCACCGACTAACCCTCCAGCTACCTCTGGGGTCTCCTCCCTCCATCAGACTGGGGACACATTCAGCTGCGGGGTGGCTGCAGTATAGGAAGCCTTGAGAAGAGCCAGTTCTGTGAACCTAGGCCTCTGCTTTCTCCCTCGCCTTCCCCAGAGTCAGAATTTGTAGCTCTGGTTTGTAGGCCCTTGCCGTGCCGTCTGGCTGCTCCCAAGGGAGCTATATTCAGTGTTGGGGACTGGTCCAGGGCAGTGTCCCTACCGAGGAGGGCCTGGGCAGGAGCAGAGCCAGGCTTTGGCCCTCTGTGCCCCATCCCTTCCTATTACTCTCATCCTCTCCGGGGAGTCTATGCTGGTCAGGAACCCTTCAAGATGAGCCACCATGTGCCAGGCTCTTCTCACCTCCCTCGCACCTCAGGCAGGACTGGCTGGCTACAGGCCCCTCGGCCAGGCAACCTGCCTTCTTCCCCCCTCCACTCCCTGGAAGGCTGGTACCACAGGTTGAGACAGGCCCAGCTTCCCTCCCACCACCTCTTGCTGTCTGTCTCTCAGAATTCTGTGGCAGGTTCAGCCTGGCATTCTCTGCACCTATCCCAGAGCAGCCTCAGAATCACCTCAGCCAGAAAGGACAAGCAGGGCTTGCCTGCCATGCACTGTTCTCCTGACCCAGCCTGACTTACACCACTGCCCACCAAAAGCCAGGACAAGGCTTTGGCTGACTCACTCTGCTGTCCAAGATGAGGGGCTCTGGAGGGCACTGACTGGAGTCATGGCCCTGGCCCAGCTACCTCTGGGGTCTCCTCCCTCCATCAGACTGGGGACACATTCAGCTGCGGGGTGGCTGCAGTATAGGAAGCCTTGAGAAGAGCCAGTTCTGTGAACCTAGGCCTCTGCTTTCTCCCTCGCCTTCCCCAGAGTCAGAATTTGTAGCTCTGGTTTGTAGGCCCTTGCCTTGTCAGTAGAGGAGTAGGGTCCTTCCCACACGTGCACCCGGCAATAAGCCCACCACAAAGGCTAAGGGCTATGGAAAAGCATCCTTGGCTAAAGGAAGGCCAGTGCCTCCAGCTCTGGGGTAGGAGCTGTGCCTGTTTCTCCAAGGCACAGCTCCCACAGGCCTTGGAGAAACAGTTGCTCTAAAATGTAGGTGGTCCTGGGGGCCAGACAGCCCAAAAGAGAAGTTCTCAAGAAGGAGTGGCACAGGACCTGGCAGCTGGCCAGGGAGAGCTGGAGCACAGCTGGCTGGGGGACACAACAGGCACTGGCTCCTCCCTCCCACCCTGAGCCCCCAGGGAAGCAGCAGCTGCTGGGGCTTCCTGGCTTCCCTGAGACAGGTGCTGGCTGAATTTTCACCCCCTCCACCCTCCTCACTGCAGACACAAGCTGACTCAGCACTGCCACTTCCTCTCAGAGACTGGGAGGCCAACCCTGTGAACTGGGGATCTATCCTGGCACTGTCATGGCCAAGCCACCGCATGGGTGACATCACCATCCCTCTACGGCTGGGGGGCTAGCCGGAGGGCTTTTTGCTCCAAAGCCACATACCTCAGGGCACAAGGGAAGGGGAGCAGCTACCTGGTCCTCAGCCATGAGACTATGACCGCAGCAGCAGTTCCAACCCTAACTTCCACAGGAGCCCTGGGATCTCTGGCCCTGGATGGGCCACCAGCCCAGCAGGAGCCATGACTGCTCCCTTCCCACCTGTGCCACAGTGTGACCTGGCCAGCAGAAGCCAACAGCCCGCAGAGTGCTAAGGGGCGTGTGGAGCTGTCCCAGTAAAAAAGGCACAGAAACGGAAGTTGTTCTCATTAGGAGGAAATCACAGTTTTTCAGAACAGGAAAGATCAATTAAGCCAATTTTCTCCCTTGGCAGATAGGAAGTGTAGCCGTAGAGCAGGGAGATTTGGCCCGCACCACCGGGGTGGGAGCTGACAGAGCAGGACTGAAGCCAGGACTCTGTCTCAGTGCACAATGCCAGTCATCCCTATTATCCCTGCGTTGGGCCAGCTTTGTGGTTTGTGTTACATGTATTACTTCATGTGACAAGACCCCGGACCTAGTCATGGATGGACGGGCTACCTATGGACCGATGTGGGGAAGCTAACTACTCAAGAGCGCGGCGGGAATCTGTGGCAGAAAAAGGACAAGGACCCAGGGTACAGAACAGTTCATCAGCATCCTCCTCTTCCCTACACCCCACCCCACTGGGCTGCTGATGGCAGGGGCCTCTCAGCCACCCCCTAACCCTCCCCATGGCTCAAGACAGAAGGAGGCAGAGAGCAGGCCACATGCAGGGGCCCTACGACCCTTGGCAGGTTGGGTGCCTCAGAAGCCGCTGCCCCAGCTATCAAGCTGCCAGTCCAGTGGATTGCGTAGTCATTAAAAGTGATGCTTGTTTCTTAACCATCCAGCAAAAAAGTGTAAAAATGAAGTATATAAAGTAAAGCCATATTAATATGCTGAGCTTTAAAAGGCTCTAGTCAACAACTTCTGTGGATAACCCACTACTATTACGGACTGCTGGACTGCATTGGAGTGTTTTGCTGAATTCAAGCACCTATAATAATTGAATGCCAATAGAATACCCATTTCTGACAGGACTAAACAAAAAAAGGGGATACAAAGGAAGGACCGTTCTGTATTTGTACATACAGAACAGTTAGGATAAATATGCAGCTACTTTTGCATAATTCTATGAGAAGACTTGCACTAATAGTGTTAGGACAGGATATCCTGTCGGCTTCTTGTACCATGGATAACCACTAGGAAAATAACAATGTAAAAAGTATTCATTATTGAAACTGTACTATAATTCAGCTTTAAAAAAATATAGGTATACAGCTACATTCCCAATTCAATGATTAGAAGCATCTACTCTAATAGTGTTTGTAAGGAGAATATCATGTCTGTACCTTGTGCAACAAAGAACCACTAAGAAAACAATATGCAATGTATTAATTATTGAATCTTTTGTACTAATCTGATTTGAAACTGTCTCATTGCTATTTGTTCTTCAAAAGAATTATAGAGAAATAATATAAATAAATAAAATAAAATAAGCTGGTCCAACATAAAAAAAAAAGCAATGCTTGTGGAAATAGCATGATAAAATGTGAAAATGCGTGTGACATTATGTGAAATGTAAAATGGAGAATAGCAAATTACACATACACTGTGTTTATGCAAAACATACACCAAATGTACAAACAAAAATGTGGAAGGCACTTCATTCATGTGATCAGAGGGGTGAAATCCTCAAGAGACATTTTTCCTTTGCCTTACTTTCTAAACTTGCCAAACAGGATTTTATCTAAGCCATTTCCCAGGCTCTTTTCCTATATTGTAGGAAAAGAGCCTGGGAAATGGACACCTATTATTTCTGTTTCTGTGGAAAGCAGATCAGACTCCCCTCCACCAGGTCTCTCCAGTGAGTAGGCCGGGCATGTGCTGAGGCAGCTCCTGGGATTAAAAGACTCATCATGTCTGGTCCCAGCTTCTTGCTCATTTCCTATTAAGAGGTTCTCTGGCCCTCAGGCACACCCCATCTCTCTGGGCCCCCTGTGAGACATGCAGGGCTCAGCACCAGGACCTGAACGCCTCATAGCTTGCAGTGCACAAGCTGCAATGAGGCCTCTGCGGTGTGGACGAGCAGGCCAATGGGTCTGAAATGGTCCCACCAGACATGGAAGACAAGCAGGGACTACTTCTCCTTGCCTTGGACTTGACAGGGTCCCTGAAGCCTGAGCACTAGGCGGGCAGTGCTGGGACCACAGCCGAGCACTCAGCACTGGCTCAGCCACTTACTGGTGGGGGTTGGAGGGCAAAGGCTTTCACCTCTCTCGGTGAAGCTTGCTGCCCTGGCTCCCAGTTACCTTCTCACTAGGAGACACCAAGATCATGGAAGAGAATGAGCTCCCCTCTCTCTACACAGGGGACCAACATGGAGCCCAGAGCCCATGCACTCCCTGCCACCCCTGCCCCTGTCCTATCACCACCTTTGGGCTCCCATTCAGCTACCAGACTGAGTAACCTCCAGCTCCTCCTTCTCTGTGGTAAGGGTGACTTTTCCTGAAAATCTATGGAAGCAAAAATCCTGGCATTCCTGTCCTGGGGCCTCTTCTCAGGAAGGAGGAAACAATAAAATGTATCCAAAATGAGACATCATGGCCCAGCTACAGCCCCAGAGAGGCTAAAGGAGAGGCTGCTCCGAGTGACCCAACAACTAAAGGTCTTAGGAGTGTCAGGGATGGGGAGACAGTGCCATATAAGATGTCCCCCAAAGCCTTAAGCAGTCATGGCCCAGCTCCTAGGGTTTTTGATTGACTTGTGGCCCAATGCTGGAACTGTAGGTGTGAGTGCTATGCGGCCCTGAGGCCAACAGCCTTTTAAGGGAGGGAACAGGGCTTGCTCAATGCTGCTCCCCCCATTACGCTCTTTCTGCTTTAGCTGTTTTTCTGTGACCACGAACTGTTGCCCTCTGCCATGTGCCACTCTGCCTTGGAGCCAGCTGAGTATAAACCTTTCCTTTCTTAATTTTGGGCATCAGGTATTTTGTCTCAGCAATAAGAGAAAAGTAACTAAGACAACTAATGAAGTTCATTTCCTGTCCCAACCAGAAAGTCGAACTTAACCACATCAGAAGTCTCTCCTCCCAGCTCCAGGCCCCACTCCTCTGCCAGATGCTGTGTTCTTTCCACGCACTGGTCTCATGCTCCCTGAACTGGTTGTTCATGGGATACATTCTCCCAGCACCCTAAAGCCTCCTCGGCCCCTTCCACATGCAACCCTGCTCACTCCTCTCTTATGGTAAGGGCTCCCTGCCATGCAAGCCATCTTCACATCCCTCAGGCCCAGGCTGTGTGCCTCTATCACCCCCACAAAGTTTCTGTGGCCTCCTCCCTGACCTCAGCCCCTCCATCTCACCCTTCTGTCGTCGGCTGCCAGAATAAATTATCTAAACTCCACTGTCCCTCAGAGCTCCCAGGGGCCACAGGAGCAAGTCTAAACTCTTCCAAAGGCTTCAGAAACAGCCATTGCAATCTCTTCCAGCCTTTTCCCCACATTTTACAGACCTCATACTGTGAGACTCCTGACTATGCCCTGGGGAGAGCCACTCAAAGGCAGGACAATGGCCTGCTGCCCCTGCACCTGTGTCACACACACACACACACACACGCATGCACGCACGCACCTCCTGCCTCATGTGCACATGTGTTCTTGACAAATCAGCAGAGCTTTGGCATTGGCCAGATATCTCTGGCTGCCCATGTCCACCTGGCAGGCCTCCCCTCTTCCTCCATGCTGTATGCACAGCACCTCCTCAGCAAGGTCACCTCTGACTTTATTTGATCCTCAGGCTGCTAAATGCCTACAGTTGTGAAGAGCAAGGGCAGCCAGCCAGCATCCTTACTGTGCGCTGGATACCTTCAGTTTGGACACTCCCTGTCAGGTAGGTTTCCTGCTGGTCGTCGTCCAGGTGATGCTCAGCCCAATGGCTATGTTCACTCTTCCAGATGAGGACTGAACTGGAACCCACACCCCGGACAGCTCCTATCCTGCTGCACCAACCAGGAGTCTTCCCTTCACTTGGGTGCTGCAGCTCAGACGTCTTGGACAGCATCTGGTGTCCTGACCACTCCTCCCAGCCTCAGCATAAGCCCAAGAGGTCCCTCTTTTTTCTGAAACCTCTTGACACAGGATGTGGACCAAAGTAGATGTCATAGAATACTCATTAACTAAATCAACATGTGAGTGAAAGAGTGAAAGAATGAATGATCAACACATGAGGTACAGGCATTGCAAGTGGTATGGGCTCATGTTTGCATTTCTTTCTTAAATTATCATGAGAATCTGAGTCTTCCCAAGATAAGCCTTCCCCAATCCTCCTGAAAATATATTGGTTCATCTGTGACTAAACCATACCAGAAACTAGTAAATATTAATTTTATATTCATGTTATGTTAAGCCAGAAATTTTAAAAAGCTATTTAGATCTATGAAGAAACTAAGGAAAAGTTGTCCTGCACATTTGTGCAACAGTGGTCTGATGAATGGATAGAATGAGCGGAATGCCCTGAATAAGTCAGGGCCATTTTGTCTCCTGGTCTTGGCTTCAGAAAAGGGCTCAAGGGTACACCTGGATCTAGTGCAGAGCCACAACTTCCGTGGCAATTACCAAGTTTTCCTATGTGACATCTGCAGGTTGCTTATTTAAAGGCGGAGGGGTGACAGGAGGGCAGGAGGGCAGGAGGTGAGAAAGCTGCAAAAGAAAGAGGTGGCCCCATCACATCATCTGCAAGAGTGTTAGTACTTTGGTTGGCCTTGTCCTCTAACCTTGAATACTTAATAGTATTTGCTGGTTTGGGGAAAGGTGTTCGTTTGTTTGTTTTGTTTTTTTGGTGGTACCAGGGATCAAATTCAGGATCTTGCACTTGCCAGGCAGGCACTTATGTCACTGAGCTATATCCCTGGTCAGTGTTATTTTAGCAAATTCAATCAAGTGGACCTTATCTGGTGCTAATCTAGAAAGAAGTCCTTGCATTCAGAAAAAGCTGGTAACAAGGACCTTATCACAAAGGTAGTAGTACAGGATTCACTTAATAGGCAGCTTTTCCAAAATTCTTGAATCAAAGCAGGTATGTGGCAAAGGGTTGAGAGAATAAATATGACATATGTCAGCTTTGTAGTTCTTAAATTATCCAGTTGGGGGGGGGAGTCTTCATAATATGTCAAGTGTTTAGTTCTGACAATCTGGGTCAAATACAGTGTGCACTTGATAAATTGCCAAAACATGATTTCCCATTAACCCAGTGGCTCTTTGTATTATTACTAGGTTAATAAACTAGCCTCAAAATGCATTGTCAAACAGTTTTGATATACTTGACACTAATTTAGATAAATAAAAGCCTTAGAATTGATTAACACTGATGTACTCTTTAGGATAAAAATGAGAGTGGTCACCTGATTTAGGATAGTTTTTTCATTGCTCAGGTTGGCTGGCAGGATATTTGGCTTCCTCACATGAGGAACAAAATTAACAGTCTCATGAAAACTAAAAACATTTTTTGAATGAAAAAAAAAAATCCTCAAGAGACTGGCTTTGGAGACCTGCATATCTCTGCTCACACTCCAACACGAGCCTCCACCGGGAACATCCATGTGTGTCCATGTGTCACAGTAAATCAGCTCAGCTTTCCCACCCTGGCTGGGAAGAGCATGAGAACAAAGGGCCAGAGCAGAGAGGGCAGCTGTGGTGGGGGCGCAGGAGGAGCTGTACTGAAACCACAAAGAAGGCAAGGAAGTGCAGTGGTCAAGCAGGGGCGAGCTTAGGGACAGCCCCAAGAGTGAGAACAAGGCACATAGGTCAAGAAAGAAAGGGCTTCAAAACGATGACCCTCAGAAGGAACCACGAATTTCTTTAATCAACTGATTTCGCTGGGAGTCTAAAACGCCTCATTTAGCAAGGCTTGTTCTGGGTTGAGACTGAATAGGTGTAATTGACAAACGCTTGAATTTGGGTTCCACTCTAAGGAAAAAAAAAATGCCTCTCCACTGGCTTCTACAATGCAATTATGAAAGGGAAAAAAGACATATTTTAAGGGTTTTTCCAGTCCATTTAGAAGAAGGTCCTGACTTCCCTCCTGACCTCCCCTACCCCCACCCCAACACATGCACACAAAGGCTGTGATCGGACTTGTTTCTCCTATGACAGGCCTTAGGGCCACAGATGAAGCAGCTGTCAAGCAAGCAGGGTATAATCAGCTTTAACTGGCTCACAGGCTGCAGAGGGCACAGACTCTCTTATCCCTGTACTACTAGGTTGAGTTGCCAGCCAGCCCTGGGATAAGGTGGGGTGGTCCCAGTTTGGATTTCAAATTTGTCTTTATCTAGGATCTCAGCAGGAATCTTACACTATAGGTACCAAGAACTGAAATATGCACATAGAAAGTTCTTGAAAATTCTAGATCATGGCTTCAACTACATGTCACATGTCACCCCCATCATGATATATAAGGACAGTAAATCAATGAGACAGTAAACAGAAAAGTTAAAACACAACTCAAAATGGGTTTTTCAGGCAAATCTGAAATGCTACAAGATTGCTAGTTAAGAACAGTATCCCTTCTCTCAACCTAAGTGTCTTTTCCCTTTTCCTTCACCAGCTTCATAAACCAGT
Organism: Ctenomys sociabilis; assembly: GCA_004027165.1. Taxonomy (NCBI): domain Eukaryota; kingdom Metazoa; phylum Chordata; class Mammalia; order Rodentia; family Ctenomyidae; genus Ctenomys; species Ctenomys sociabilis. The sequence goes on along the minus strand of PVKA01012058.1, from coordinate 32,761 downwards.
GCCCATGTAGCTTGGAAACTAAGATGAAATGTGGAAACCTCTGGGTACACAGGTGGCCTAAGACAGGGTGCTCACTCACTATGGTGTTTCAGTGTGACAGGACAACTGGCCCATCCCATGGCCCCAGACCTCTATTGTTAAAAGATATGGACTAGATGAGATTAAAGTTACCATATCTTGCCACAACAAAAGGAAAAGAAAAAAAAAAAAAGAAAGAAAGTAAAAAAGAAAAGGCATTCACTCAAATCTTACAATGGGAGGTGGGGGTGGTGGGTGGGTGAGGGTGGGGATAGAAAAGCAAGGGGGAAAATCTAAACAGCAGGATACGACAATAAATGGGAAAACAGCAAGAGAAAAAGCACACTAGGTTAATATAGGAAAACTAGTTCTTTATTGAGAGATTGTATATTAGTATTAGTGGATTCTGTGTGTAACAATGTCATCATGCACACGATACAAAAAAAAAGGCTGGGCCCACCATGCTTCGGAAGGGCAACAGAACAAAAGCAGCGTACAATGAGCAGATGGCCCGGGCTACACGACCACAGTACGTTTCAGCAGGGTAACACCTCTAACCGAGCGCTGTACATTGTCAACTGGGGGATGTAAAAAAATACAGATCATGCTTTAGTTTTAGTACAAGAAAAGGTGAAAAAGATACACAACCAAAAGGATATTTGATACAGAAAAAATTACCCACAAAATAAGAACAGGAAGTAATTCAGCACAGCAGAACACGCTACCCCTGTTTAATGGAAAACCATTTTGCTGAGTTTTTTTTTTTTTCTCTTTCTTTTTTTTTTTTCTTCTTCTCAGATTGCCAAATGGCAATCTAGGGAGGCTACTTGCCACTTTATTTTGGAAGAGCCCTCCAAGTGGGGGCTCTATTCTTTCATGATTGCTGCTGTTTTGTTTCAGTTTTCAAGCAGGTCTGGCTGGCCAGGCAGCAGAAGGGAGCCGGCTGTTACAGGCACAGCTCTGAGGGCCAGGGCAGATGTCCAAAGATGCTCTTGACATTGTACAATTAAACAATTAAGACCCCATGGCCACGGCTTCCCCATAAGCCAGAGACCTTAGTGTACAACACTGTCAGAGGCTTGAACAGCAGCAACTGTCATTTCATCAGACTTTTCTTTTTAATATTTATATTTAATAATATTTGCCTCCAACGAAATGCAGTCCTCAGTATGCCTGGGTGTTATGAAGCAGCCTGCTGATGGCCACCCAGACAACTGGAGAATGGAGTACTGTAGCCTCCAAGCCAAGGCAAAAGGAATCCACTTAACAGGGATTTACAGTGCAATGTATTCGGCTAAACAAGATGAAGATACAAAAATGGTTATTTCTCTACATCTATTCTGAAATGGCCTACATCCTACACTACTACAATGGAAACTAAAAAGAACAGATTTAAGCTGGCAGACTATCTAATAGTTTTACAAGAAGATTGTGGTTTAGGACCTTGTTGAGTTAAGCATTAGTATCCTCTATCGGAAGGTCATTAATTCTTAGCACATTGTGCTAAATTTTACCCACAGCCTAACTCACCCCTCAGCCCTTAAATTTCCTGTGGGTGTGTTAGCCATGAAAGTAAACTTTGACTAACAGGCAAAATTTGTTTCGTTGGATTTGGGGGGGGGTTGGGGGGAGTGGTAATAAAAATAAAATTTAAAGGCAGCTGAACAATTTGAATTTCAAAACATGGAACCAGCATCCTGCAATGGTATTTAGAGATTGGTGGTATTAATGAGGATGATAATGATTTAATCAGGATAATTATACTTTCAGGCTCAACATCCTTCTTAATCATTTTTGAATTTCTGCCTAGTGTAATGTTCCACACCCGTTTTAAGAGGAAATGCCAACTAATAAGAGATAATTGTGTTCAGGAGAGGGGGTTGGCATTTCAAGGAGATCTCATTCTCCCCCCCCTCCTCACCCCAAGCTCACGCTAGGCTGGCCTGAGATAGGGGATACTGCCGCTTAAATAGCAATGCGTTCCTCAGATGGAGACAGGAAATGGTTAAAAGGGGTGTCACAATACAGCTAAATGCGGAGGCAGAAGGGTCACAGCGCACACAGCAGCGAGTTGACCATTCACTGAGCTACACAATGAAGAAAAAAAAAAGATTTGATAAATGCAGAATGTCATCATTCTATCATCACACAAAAACTGGGTTCAAACAGCCTAAGGGGCCAACCTTGCCTTTTGGGTTCTGGAGAGGGGCGCGGGATGGAGACAGCTGGGCTGGAGGGAGAGGGCTGGGCTTTCCTTTCCTTGTCTTGCCCAATAGGGCCCCCCGGGCGCACTAAAGCGCTGGCCCTGCGACCCCACCCCCCACTCTGACTGGAGCCGGAGCCAGGTCGGCAAAGGGAAGACATCATTCAGTGTGTGCGGGAGGGGGTGAGGGGGCCTCTGCCAGCAAGGATTGAAGCAGACGTGGAGTGGGAGAGAAGAAACATTTCCAAGAAGAGACATGTGAGTCCAGAGGCAGAATACAAAAAGGAAAAAAAAATGAATTGAAATGCATCTCGATTTGCTTTGGGAGGTGGGAATTTTTGACTCAAAGAAAATGGAAGAAATGTGGGGTAAGGGGGAGAAGAGGGTAAAATCAAGCTATTGTTGTAGCAGAATATAAGGGGAAAGGGATGTGGGGAAAGGGGTCTGTGCAAATATATCCCATCTATCACGGTTAAAAACAAAGCCCGCGCTGGCCTGCTTCTTGGTTAACCGCTGCCCGGGGCAAAGGCCTAGCAAGGGGCAGCTTCCCACCTCACCCTCATCACACACAGTGCAACACCCAAGGCCACAAGCTCTGCTCCGCCGAGCCCAGGGGTGCGCAGCAGCGCACGTCTGATCTCTGAGGCGCGCGCACACACTCGCGCGCGCGCGCACACACACACTCGCGCGCGCGCACACACACACACACATACACACATACACACATACATTCCCAAGGATCTTTAACCCACAAATGCAACTGTCATACAAAGACAATTGCGGAGGGCGGGGTGAGCAGGGCCGTAGCACAAGGCCAGGAACACAAAAAGGGTTAAAGGGGAAGAAAAGATGGGACGGGAAATCGTGCAAGAGCCCACGAGATGGTGGGGGCGGGGGCATGGGATAAGGCTGGTACCTAGGTCCCGGCTAACCAGTTATCGGTATTAACGACCAAAAAATGAAGAAATACAAAACACATCTAAAAGAAAACACATATGCTTCAAAAAAGCAAATCTCAGAAAAACAAGCATGCATATTCATTCTCTCTCTCTCTCTCTCTCTCTCTCTCTCACACACACACACACACACACACACACACATACACACAGATACAGACACGCACAAAGTCATTTATCTCTCGCCTTCTTTCGGTCATTCTGGGCTAGGTATTAAAGGGAAAGGGCTGTGATTTGGGGAATCACGTCCGCCGCAAATAATTAAAAATAAGGCTGGGCGGGAGGGACCCAAATTCGCCAAACCCTAACTTCGCTACAAAAGCTCCCACGAGGGCGGCCACCCCCACACTCGGGGGGTCTTCCCAAAAGGGGGTGGGGAGCAGCCACCGCTCGTCCCGCGTCCTCGCTGGTGAGCCCTGAGTCCCGACCGCCCGCGGCGCCCACCCCCGCCCGGTGCCTGCGGCGATCCACGCTCGCAAGCAGACCCCGAAAGGAAAAAGCGATACCTCTGTTTCGCACAGAGCCAAACACTGGAAGCACGAGATAGCCGACGTGGACCAGGACCATCCTGGCTCCTCGCGCGGCGGCGGCGGCGGCTGCGCGCGGGCCCTTTGTGGCGCGGCTCCGGGGCGCGGGCGCGGGCGGCGGCGGGGCTGCGGGAGCCGCCGGGGCGGGAGGCGGAGCGCGGGGCGCGGGCGGCGGCGGGGCGGCGGCTGGCGGGGAAACAGATGGCCCATGGAAAGGCTCCCTTCCCGGCCCCTCTCGACATTCAAAGGCTCTGGGGCCGCAGCTGCCGCCACACAAAGGCGCGCGCAGCCAATGGGAGCAGAGCGCGGCGCGGCGCGGCCTCGCCGGAACCGCGGGGGACAGCGGGGACCGCGGGAGCGCGGGGGGCGGGGGGCGGGGTGACGGCTGGGAGCGAGCAGGCGACCAATCGCCGCGGCCTGCTGCGGGGCGCGGGAGGTGGGGGGAGGTTTCAGCCCCGCGGGAAGCGTGGAGCCCAACGCGGGTCCTGGCCGCCCGCAGACCGGTGCGCGCGCACAGCACCCCTGCGTGTGCTCCTGCACACACACACAAACACATACACACACATTCGGGCGTGCACACGGAATGTTCACATATAGAAAAGGACATGCTCCTAGACATATGGAGGTGCCTTCATTAGCGCAGAGACGGGCACGAGCGCAAGAAGTGCACACGACCCAGAGGTCCCTGCCCGCCCCGCACGGGTCACTCGGGGACGTGCGCAGGGAGGCAGGCGCACGTGCAGAGCCTGACTGCGTGCACAAGTGGAGCTGGAAAGCGAGCAAGCAGCCTCAGACAGGAGAAGAGCACTGTCGCAGACATGTACACACCGAACAACCGCCTTGTTAACACGGGACACGTTCCAAGAACGCATTCCCAAAGACACAGAGAGGGGACGCACAAAGCAGGACTAGGTAAGACATGCGCACCCCAGCTTCTCTGTCTTGTGCACTGCATTCTTGCTCTAGCAGAACACAAAGCTCCCGCCCGATATCTTTGCTGAATTGAAGAACCACACATTCTAGATGTGTTCACATGGTCTGCACAGCGGCATGCTGTCCCCAAATCCAGAGCAATTTGTCCACCATTTGACTGGTCTGACACAAGCACAACAGCCATGTGCACAGACACGCCCACTTCTACAGTGCGCAGTCAGATACGTGACATCAGGGCTCCTGCAGATTCACACGTGGAGACACAGCTCCCAAGTCACATGTGGTTCTGGCTGGCTGGCTGGTATTCACAAAACAGAAGCAGAGTCTTCACCCAGAAGCACTGTTCTCAGGCAGTGGCTAAGGCGGTGATCAGGCAGTGGAGCCAGCCTTCTAAGAAAACTCCCCCAACAACCCTCACACCAGGCTCATGGTGTACACCAAGGCCAGAGAATACTTGGGACAGAATGTCACAAGTCATATCCCACACGGGGGCTTCTCTTCGAAATCACGGGATCTTGTGCTTGGGAGGCTGGAAACAGGACGATCTCTACGAGTCCGATCTGTGCAGTGAGACCTTGTAGACTCTGTACTAAATACATTTTTTAAAAAATCAGAGGTTCTTTCATTTCATGCATCTGGGAAAAACCAGATGGCAGAATCATGGGATGCAGAGCGGAAGGTATGGACTTCACACTCGGGCACCTCACCTCAGAGAAAGGAGTGCTTGAGTCAGGACATGAAGGAGTGACCCAGATCAGCTGGAGATCCCAGCCCTTGCATCTCTGGTAGGTAACCAGGCCATCACCACAGAGTCCACTAGGTGCAGATGGGCTGTGGCACCGGGTGTCAAGAAAGGGAACTGGCTCAGACAGCATCCACCCAGTGGGAGGAGCTGGAAAGCCATCAGGGTAGTGCTAGGAAGCTGTCTCCTAAAAGTTGAAGAATTGGAGTGAAACAAAACTCATGGATCCCTCAAGCACCAGGCTCTTCCAAGCCCCTTGGGGAACACCCAGAGAACTCAGAGATGGAGGCAACCTGAGATCCAACAGCAGCCCTCACCTGGATAATCATTACAGTCCACTTCTGCCACCAGCTTACTTTTTTTCATTATGTTAGATAAACATAGTGCTCCATTAATGACAATCTGAAAAAATTAAGCATCTACTAGAACCTTTTTCGGCTCTATTTTAGGCTTTGTCAATATGTGTATATATTAAAGTTGTCATAATTACATATTTTAATCTTGTTTTTAAATTTTAATATTGTGGAGAACATCTTGCCCTTTTAAAACGTAGTCTTCGTAATTGTCATTTTAAATGTTTTCATAATTCAACAAGTGGGTGTATTATGAAACTCATTTAATTTGTTCTAGTTTTCCTTTAGCACAGATCATATAATAAATTTTGTGCATATGGATTCTTGCTTTTGTTGAACTATAAGCTTAGAATAAACTTCTAGAATCAATATTCTTAAATCAAGTGTGGAAAACCTTATAGTTCTTGCCAAATATTGCCTCTTTAAAAGATAAAGCTCATTGTTGATGCTACCAGCAACATATGGCATGCCCCTCTGCAATCTTTCTGGCTTTGGGTGGACTTTTTTTTTTTTTTTTTTTTTTTGTCTTTTTGAGACAGGGTCTCGCTATGCAGTTCAGGCTGGCTTTAAGCTCACTTTGTAGCTCAGGCTGCTCTCGAACTCACAACAATCCTCCTGCCTCAGCCTCCCGAGGGCTGGGATTACAAGCATGCGCCACCACGCCCGGTTTTGGGTGGACTTTTTTTTAACTCTCACTTCATATTATAGCATCGCATAAAAGCTTGTGGCTACCCAATATGAACTTGACAGGATTCTGACACTAGTTTGGGCCATGTATTTAACTTCTTGAGGTCTTGGTTTCGAGGTCTGTAGAATGGCATAATGGTAGCAACTTGCTCCTCACATTAATATGAGGAACAGAGGGGTTAATGCTAGTAGAGTACATAGAATAGTGCCTGGCCACTTCATTCAGTTCCTTCCCTCTTATTTCTCCACCTTTCCTTACCAGTACCACTTTTGCTCCAGCTACTGTTTAGGACTGGCTACTTACTGAAGTTAGTGAAAAGCACAAAATAACTTAACATTCAGCAGAAGAAAGCAATCACCAAAAAACAAACCAGCAATATGAATGTAGGGAAATTATGGACCACATCTTAAGTGTACCTTTTATATGCATGCATCACAAAAACCAAAAAAACAGATGCCTCCATGCTCCATTATATCAACACCTATCCATAGAAAAGAACCTCCTGCTAAGAAGGGATTATTATAGATTGGAAAGCACCAACATTGCTCAGCTTCAGTACTCCCAGCTGTCTAATGTGCATAATAATAACCCCTACCAGAACTACCTTATAGTTTTATTGTGAGGATCCAAATGAGAAAATAGCCCTGGGGTCTATAAATAATACAGAGAAGTCTGAAAGTATACATACCAGTGTTGTCTCCAGGAATGAAAATTGTTTATTGTCCTGCCCATCTCTTGGTTTATGGATGAGGAAACTGAAGCTCAGAAACAGGGTTGTGAGCAGGTCACCATTTTTCATGGTTGGGTAGAATTGGAATTCATCGTATTTCTTACAATATATCCTAGTATTAATCCTGCTTCTCATTTTTCCATCATGGGTGGATGACTTGTCCACTCCCATTCCTATTAGTTAAATGCATAGAAGTACATTAAGCAGACTCCTGAGAAGAGAAAGATGTACAAAAATATTCCACTCATTGGGATGTTTTCTTTCGTACATGCTCTTAACATCCCTTGCCAAAATCAATATCTAGGACATGTTTACAGACCTAGCATGTGAGACTCAAAAGTACACAAAATGAAGATGACTCAAAAAGAGAAAAACATCCCCCTCTAAGGTGATGTTACATTAGTGTTTGATTTCTCACTTTGTTCTGGCTCCATTCTGGCCACCTACAGAAAAGTTTCTATAGATCAGCCCATTTCTAGAGCCTGGAAGCATCTTGAATTTGTTTGTTTGATGGATTGATGTGGTTTAGGAGATTGTTTTGGAACCCAGAGCGCCCTACCATCAAGATACATTCCCAGACCTTTTTATTTATTTGTTTATTTATTTTAGTGAGACTCCATTGCCCAGGCTGGTTTGGAACTTGTGACCCTCCTGTGTCAACTTCTTGAGTGGCTGAGATTACAGACATACCTACCACACCCAGTTCAGAACATCTGTTTTTAAAGAACTCCTTTAAGAACCCAGTATCAGATCCAGGCTTCCACCATTGCTGCTCTTTAATCAACAAGTGAAAACAAATTCACCACATCAGTCATGCAGACATCAAAAACTTTCAAAACTGATGACAGAAATCCTGCTCTTCTCCATGTTGTGTTGGCATCAAGTACAGACAGCTTTTCAAACTCTCTATGAAACAGCTGTACTTAAATCAATGAACCCATCATGACTGGTGTCACAACAGCCCTGTGCTGCGCATGGCCGAGATTCCAGATGCAGTCTGCTACAGAAAGAGGTACGAAGCACTGATAGTCCAGGGGGGTGGGGGGAGGAGCCAAGTTTTAAACAAAGGAAAACAAAAGTAACCCAGAAGGGCATCCAGCCCCCAGGAAGAGTGAGATGGGCAGAAGGGAGAGATGTTGTTGATCATTTAAAACAGGCTAGGAAATGTGGGATGAATTGGGCCCAGATCAAAAATATGAACAAAGACCTAGAAGTAAAAGTAGAAAGAAAAAGAGCTGAAGAGGGAGAAAGAGAAAAGAAAGGAAAAGGAAGAAGGAGAAGAAGAAAAAGAGGGAAAGGAGGATAGGAGAGGAACAGGGATGGGGAGTCACAGTAGCTTGGGGTTAGTAAGTGTAGAGGGGAGGTCAGAGGCTTCCTGCTACACTGGAACGCTGGGAGGTGGGCTGGATAGGAGCAGGCAGGACGGGACCCTAGGCCTGTGCCTGCCTCCCTCCTGTGTAATCACTGAGCACAGCCCTAAGTGCTGGAAAATAGGAGTCACACAAGCTGGATGAAGTGCCTCAAACCTTACAGAGGTGCGGGCCAGCAGAAAGTGAAGCAAGCACCCAGGTCCCAATCCCCTTTTCCAAGGTCAAAGTAATCTGAGCACCTGGTTGCCAGAAGGAAAAGCTGAAGATCTCAGGACCCTCCAGCAGTGAGGTAGAGCTGCATGAGTAAGTCCTGGGGAAAAGGTTAAAGGCAAGAATGTTGTAGGATGACTTTCTCAGAAGATAAGGCTCCTTTGAAGGATGCTAGGAATTGGCAAGTAAAGAGAAAGAATCCAAGCCAAGCTGGGTGTGGTGGGGCATGCCTATGACCTCAGCATTCTGAGGGAGGCTAAGGCAGGAGGATCACAAGTTTGAGCCTAGCCTGGGCCATTTTGCAGCTTTAGACCTTGTCTCAAAGCAAAACACAAGAAGAGACCAAGGCTCAGTGAGAAGGGGCTGAATTCAATCCCCAGTACCAGAGGTGGCAGAGACACAGAGGCAGAAACAGGCAGAGAGAGAGAGAGTAAATATATCCAGCATAAATCTTATTTTTCCTAAATTAGACACATACATATAAATATCATGTTGTCTCCCTGGTATGAGAAACTTAAAGTGTAAGTAACAGCCAAAATGTATAATAGATGTTGTGAAATAGAAAATAATCGTTCAAAGGGAAAGAGGAAGGGAAAGGGGAGGGAAAAGAAAGCAGTGAGATAAAAAGGGTAAAATGAAAACAAAACTCTGTAAACAAGGAGAAGACAGGCTGAAGAAGGGGGAGAGGAACAGGAAAAATAAAAGAGGAACTAAGGTATGTCATGTCCAGGTTCCCTATAGTGAATGTGGTTATTATGCATATCTAAACTGTACTAATAAACTTAATTATTTAAAAAGTGTTATTTTTTCCTATGCATCATCCATCATTTCAAGATAGTGAAATATTTAATAAGAAAAAAAACTTTGTTTAGAAATACTGTCTGATAATTGAAGAAGAAATTATTTCATGAGAATATCATCCAAATGAAGCAATAGGTCCAGGTAGTGACATTCATTGGTTGCCTCTATCGCCAAAGGAGAGGTAATAAGACAGGACAGGTCCCCAGCCAGAAGAGAATGCCACACTTGGACATAGCTTTGCCTGAAAGGGACAGTCAATCCCAAACCTATCACCCTCCAGATCTAATTACCAATTGACAGGAAGCACTGGAAACAAAGAAAACTATTGAGAGCCACTCTTGAAATGTGACCTGCAAATCTAGTTTATAGAAACCCTGCAACTGTTTCCTTCAAAAGATAAACTATCAGGTGAAAAGAGGTGGTAGGAGAAACTGTAGAGACATAAGGGATAGATCACCCAAATGCAAAGTTTAGATTTTGTGAAAGGTAATTTGAACAAATAGCTATAAAAATAATCGGGGAGTGGCCAGGGAGATGGCTCAGTGGAATAAGCGCTTCCCTGGCAAGCAAAAGGGCCTGAGTTCAATCCCTGGTTCTGCCAAAAAAAATAAATAAATAACATAATAATAATCGGGGAATTGAAAACACTGACTTGATCTTAATGACGCCAAGGAATCACTGCGTTTTTTTGAGATAATGGCGTTGTAGTGGTATCTATGCACACAGCCCTTGAGTGTGTACATACTTTACAGAGTATGTGAGGTATCTATGTTGGGCCAAGAGATGGCTCAATGGAATAAGTGCTTCCGTGGCAAGCACAAGGGCCTGAGTTTAGTCCCTGGTTCCACCAGAAAAAAATTTTAAAAAAGGTTGACACTTCACTAAGGGCTAAGAATAAGTATAGATGAAACTATGTGCTTGTTGTTTGGCACTGAGTAGATAACTGGGGAAATCCAAGAAAGGAGTTCATTATGCTATTCTCTCTACTTTGTGTATATTTGAAACCTTTCAAAAATAAAAGTGAAGAGGATCGGTGAGCTAGTTCAGCAGACTAAGTGCCTGCTTAGGCAAGCATAGACACTGGGTTTGAATCCCGGCACCACATGCTGTGTCAGCCCCTGGCCCAGGCGTGTTGTCAGCCACTGAGACCAGGCATAGTGGCACATGCCTATTATTCCAGTGCTGGGGAGTCTGAAAACAGGAGGATCACTATGAGTCCCGGCTGTGTAATGAGACCCTCTACCAAATGCATAAAAAAATAAATAAAAGTAAAAACACAGAAAAGCTAGCTAGTACACATTCTTGTGTTCTGAAGACACACAAAACATTAAGTTATGGCGTCTGAGTGGGCGAATTGCACAATACTGAGTGCCTTATCTGACCCAGCCTTAGGCCAGGAGCTTGGGCTGAATTCCAGTTCCCATTCAGCCCCTGGATACCACCACTGTGCTCCATCCTCAGGAGCACAAATGGCTTTAGCTTCCCCATGGCTATCGTGGGCAGTCTCCAACCTTGAAGTGAGAGAATAGTAAACTATCTTTTTAAAACCACTGTGACTTTGTGTGTCATAGCCCAACCTAATTCCTAGGAAAGGAAGAAATGATTATTACTCTAAAGGAGGTACTGAACATATGGGCCCTCAGACAGGGCAACAGCATGTCTGATCTGGTGGATCAGTTAGCGACTGCTGTAAAAATATTGTATCTGGAGGCTGGGGAAATAGCTCAGTGGAATAAGTGCTTGCCTGGCAAGTGCAAGGTCCTGAGTTCAATCCCAGGTACTAAAAAAAAAAAAAAAAAAAAGAGAGACTGGATGTGTTGGTATGCACCTCTAATCCCAGTGCTTGGAAGGCAGGAAACAAGTCTGATCTCCATAGCCAGACCCCATAGATCCTGTACTAAAATACAAAAAAGAATGTTGTGTCATCAATAAAACACAATTGTGTCATCAATAAAACACAATCACAGATCTGTGGGCCACCTGGAGCTGCTTCAGCTCTAAGATTGCTGTTGCTATTATTTTACAAATTGGCAGGTCTACACATCTCTGGGGTGGCCATGCTCCACGTGTCCCCCATCCTCCTTCACCTATCCAGGGGCAAGTGGACAATGACACTTCCTCTGAAAACATTGGGGATGATGAACACAGAGACCCAGGATGAGTAATGGAAACAGCAAGTGAGCTTGTGAGTGAGAGAGAGAGAGAGAGAGACAGAGAGAGAATGCACACATGCATGTATCTGGTGAGGAAATCACAGGTATGCTTGGTAGGCAGTGAAGAGCACTAGAACATCAGAGTGAAGCTGTGGAAAAAGTAATTGACTCTCTGTGTATAAAATAAGGGGGATGGCTGGGGTAGGTTGTAGGGGCCAGGAAGTCAGTAAGTCAGGCTTAGGAATGGAGCTTTGCTCCTGAATGCAGGACTGTAAATGACCAGAGAAAGAATGTCCCACAGGCTCCTTTCTTTATGACCGTAAGATTCCAAAGGTTCCAAGTGCAGCTGTTCCTAATCCCAAAGTGACGTCATTCTGAGGAATTATATGTATTTATCTCTGAAAAGCTAAACTTTCTTCTTTGGCTGCCTTAATAATGCTATGACTCTTCTACCAACTTGTCCATATGCTCTCTGATCTCTCTCTCTCTCTCTCTCTCTCTCTCTCTCTTTCTCTCCCCCTCTCTCTATCTTCCTCGTATTTTAGGGAAGGATCTACAGGGTGTTCAGGGTCTCACTACTAGATTGGACTCATAGTGATCTGCCTGTTTACAGCCTCCCAAGAGCTGGGATTACAGACACACACCACCATGCCAGGTCTCAATTGCTGTCTCAGTGCATCCCAGGGGCAGGGCCAGCACTGCAGGCCTGGGGATCGAACCCTCAGCCCCTGTACCCACTTGCAGGTGCTTTAATCCACTGAGCTATTTGTCTGGCCCTCTGATTTTTCTCTTATCCCACAGGAGTCAAATTGTCTCCTATCAGATAATCTCAAATACAGAGAGAGTCACTAAAACTAGGCCTCATGTTGAGGAAAAACACCAGGCTGCTTCAGGCACCACTAGCAGCTTTCATTATCTGTTCATCTGTCTTCCTTCATAAACTATCCTGACTTTGAACTGAACACATGGCCACTGAGAATAGCCTACCTTTCTTAGTTGCCTTTATGATCAGGTGTGACTCTGGGACCAAATTCTAACTGAAGAGATGTAAGAGGACTTCATGTGTGACTCCCAGGAACTGTTCTTTAAGGTAAAGGGGTGTGTCTTTCTTCTCTTTATCATTTATAGTAACTAGAAGCTAGATGGAAGAGCAGGAGCTGGGGCAGTCACATAGAAAAAAAGCGGAAGGCATATGCCCATGTCTGAAAGATCCTAGATACTGAGTGACTGCATCAGGGCCCCTCATCCCAGACAACTACACTATGATATTTTGAAGGAGGAAACAAAGCCAATGTTATTTGCAATTTCCTCTGGCTTCCTCCCTCTAGCAGTTAGGTATAAAATCACCTCATCGCTACTGATTCTTCTCCATGTGTGTACTAGAGACAGGCGACATATTTTGGTTGTGATGCTAGACTTTGTTCTGGTTTATAGAAATGGGTAAGTTGTAAGTTTGTAAAAGGAGACATTAGACAGATGTGGTAGTGAACACCAATAATCCTAGTATGTCTGGAGAGCTGAGGCAGGATCACAAGTTCAAGCCCAGCTTGGAAAACTTAGAAGTCTCAAAAGAAAAAAAACATGGACTAGGGTTATAGCTCAGTGTGAAGGCTCTAGGTTCAGTCTCCATTATGTATGTGTGCATATGAAGTGGAAGGGAAATAGAAACGCAGAAACAGAGAGAAGAGAGAAGACAGAAGACCTACGATGATACATATGCTGAGGCCGCCAGGGAGGAAAGCAGGGGAAATGACTCAAATATATTCACTGACTGTCAAGTGTATTTTTTTTTTTATTGTTGTTGTTCTGTTTTGTTTTGTTTTTTGTAGAACTGGGGATTGAACTCTGCCCTTGCTCTTGCCAGGGAAGCGCTTATTCTACTGAGCCATGTCCCTGGCTCGTCAAATGTATTTTCAACAAATTACATATGATAGGATGTAAAATTATTTAGACTTAGGCTTTTGCTGCAGATAAGGGCATTCTGACCTCATCTTAGCTCTTTAGTTCCCTCAGCAGCTTCCGTACTTGTTGGGCTGGTCCTCCAAGGCAGCAAAGTCAGAGTCCAAGGGAGCCCATGTTTGGAAGGTAGGCCAGGCTGGGGAGATGGCACAGAAGAATAAGAGCTTCCCTGGTAAGCACAAGGGCCTGAGTTCAATCCCTGGTTCCGCCAAAAACATAAAAATAAAAATGAAAGGTCTTAGCCCCTGGGATTCTGACTCAGGTCCCCCTGGGGGACCCACATTTTAACAAGTACCCCTCCTGCCCGGCGAATGTGGTCCAGGTGGCCCAGGGCCCTTCCTCTGGCAACATCTCTGGCACCTAGTCTGTCAGTCTCAGGCAGGCCTGCCTCATGTCTGCCTTGCCATCCACTGAATGCCCGGCAGCCAGCACCCTGCTGGCACCAGGCACTGCTCAGAACCCACCAATTGGGAGTAAAGAACCACCATGTCACTAATAAACTGTGCATTCATGAATCAGCGTTTGGAGACAAAGGTGCAGGGGCTGAGGTTGTAAGTGAAGAGGCACAGTTTGGGCCTGAGGCCTGAGGCCTGGGGTGGAATGTTACCAGAGCTTCACATCCACATGCTGTTTTCAGCATCTTTAAACCTCTTCACTGTGTCCTCAGCATCTCCCCCTGCAGTGGGCAGGCCAAGAGGGTCCACTTGTCCACTGATGGAGGAGGAAACTGAGGCTCTGAGAGGTTGGGACTGTCTGTCCATGCCAAGCACAAAAGATGCTCATTTGAAGTTGTACTCAGACAGGCTTCCTAACCCAGGTAACTTCACACGGCACTTGCTGATTATGTGCAGTCCCTCAAAGCAAAGCTAGGCTATGCACACCTAGGCAGAGTACTTGGCTTCACCTTTCAGTGGACTTGGAGGATCCCACTAGTCCAGCGGTACACTCTCTAAAACCAGCATCCTGGAAGTCTGAAGCAGGAGGACTGGAAGTCCACACCTAGCCTGGTCACTTAGTAATTTTGCAAGATTCTGTCCTCAAAAGAGGGCTAGGCGTATAGCTCACTGCAAAGGTCGTAGGTCCAATTCCCAATATTGAAAAAATAAAATAAAATAAAAATTTAAAAAGCCAACAGCTTTCACCCCTTTGGATTTAGGAACAGATTCCAGCTTGAAATCTGGATTGAAAAAAAGCAATGAGTGTTAAAGAAGGCATTTGCAGGAGCTCTCTCCAGGCCTATCAGCCTTGTAGATGATGAATTTTCCTTCACAGAACTCAGCTCAGCCTCACAGCAAATTCACCCAGGCAGCTGAAGGGACCTCCAGGGTCTTTTGTCTCCCTCTGCCCCTCCTGGGCTCCCCACATCCAGTGAGGATCCAGTGAAACCCGAGACTGTGAGTCTCTAGAATCACAAGCCTTGGGTCGGATGCCTCCAACTCTAAAGATAGTTTCAAGTTGGGGCCAGGAGGAGCAGGTGGGTCTGAGAGGCCTTCAGAGTCCTAGGAAAGGCTGCTGCTGCCTTCTAAGGCTGGTACCAGGGACAAAGTGCAGCCTGGGAAGGAGGAGCTCTAGTGGAGCTCTACTGCACGCAGGGCCAAGGAAGGTGGAAGGGGTGTTGGGTGGTCAGATCTCCCAGGCTGCTGTCACTTGAGACAGATGTAGCCAGCTTCACAGCAGCGTGTACAGGTTGCATTATTAGGGAAGAACTGATGGCTGATTACCAATAATAACTACTCCAAAGCAAAGCCAGATGGAGAGTGTTTGAATTTAATGAAAAAGGAAATGAGCTGCCATTCACTCATTTGCAGCTTTGTGGGGGGCCTTGGGTCAGGGACTCTCAGAAAGGACTGCATACAAAATCTTGCCCCACCACCGACAAGGGAAGGAATCCTCCAGGCTTACCCACCAGTGGTCAGTCAGCCTTCGCAGAAGGGCTTCTGGGGCCCACATCCCATGGCTGCCTTTCTGGGTCACATTTACCCATCTGTAAAATTCAAGGGCTCCTTCTGACGCACACCAGAGTCCTTACTGCTTGCTCCCTCATGCTCTGGCCCTCAGATCACACACATGCACTAAGGATTAAAACCAGGGAGCCTTGAACCACATCCCCAACTCTTCTTATTTATTATTAGTAGTAGTACATATTTGCAGTACACCGTAATTACATTCACAGTGGGAATTGGTACATGAATATAACACATACTAGTCCATTTAAAATCTCTCTTCCCTTATTTATTTATTTTGAAACAAGGTCTTAGTAAGTTGCCCAGGCTGGCCTTGAACTTGCCATTTTCCTGCCTCAGCCTGCAAGCAGCTGGGATTATAGGTGTTCTCCACAGTGCTAGGCTGACCCACGGATTCTCAAATTCAGAGAACTCTGCCTGTGGGCTCCTGAAAGGGAGGCCTAATGTGTTCTGCCAAGGGCTGGGAAGTCACATTCATTCTGGTGCTTCCAGTAAGGCTCTAAGAGTGGGTCCTAAATCTCAGCACAGATGCCGGGCAAATGGTTATGAGAGCCCTGGAGGCCGCTGAGCTGAGCTTGTGGGAGCCAAGCGGCTGTCTCCTGGCTGATTACCCAGGGTCAGTCCAGCATCTTTGGCACTGTCAGCACAGCAGAGAGCCTTCTCCTTCTCCACAGCTCAGTTCCCTATAGTCTCACTTCTGTGGAGCTCAAACCTCCTTACTGCCTTCCCTGAGAGCCGTGGCCCTGCCACTGCTGTTGGGTTCTTCCCCTCACCTGAACATCCTCGAGACGGGCCCAGCCCACATGCTGACCGAAGCTCACGCCACAGCATGAGGTAAAGCCAGCTGTGGCCACTGATTTTGTGTGTTCTCACAAGTTCTTCCCCTCTGCACTGACCTGGAAGCCCACCTGCACCTGTGTCATTCCTCTTCCCCGAAATGCCTGTAGAAAGGTGCAACACACTCTCTACCTGGGCAAAATACGAGCCTTCCTTCTTTGTCTTGTCTGTTCTGCTGATGATGGTAAAACATACACAATGTAATAGTCACCCTTTTAGCTATTCCAAAATTTGCATTCATATTAAGATCAATGTTGCAGAACCATCATCACTGTATCTGAAACTTTTCATGAACCCAAACAGAAATTCTACCCACTGGTCATCCCTTTCTTCCCTCCCTTCAACCCCTAAAAAATTTCAAATCTACTTCCTGTGTCTTCATCCATGCTGCAGTAGGTGTCAGAATGTCATTCTTCCTTTTAGTTTTTAAGGTACTAGAAATTGAACCCAAAACTTTTGAACTGGACCACATTCCCAGCCCTTTGTTATTATTTTGAGATAGGCTCTTGCTAAGTTGGGGTCAACACTGGGCTCAACACTGTGGTCTTCCTGCTTTAGCCATCTAGAGTGCTGGGACTGCAGTTGTACACCATGCCCAGCTAACTTCAGTCCCTTTTATGGCTGAATATTATCCCTTGCCGCAATGCCCCATTTTGTGTACCCACCCATCCATGAGGTTGTTTCTGCCTTTCAGCCATTTACCATTTAGCTACTATGAACATAGGTGTATAAGTATCTAAATGCCTGTATCCCATCATTTTGGGTACATAACTAGAAGAGGAATCGCTGAGTCTTAATGATAGCTCCACCTAACTTTCTGAGAATCCTCCAAACTGTTTGCTTGAGCCTTTAAATGCCAGGAAAATGTCACCTCTACTGTGAAGCTTCCAGGGCCCCACTCTCCTTGGTTCCTGAATTCAGAACTAATGTCCCTTCTCCACCGCATGTGGCGGATGCAGCCCTGTCACACCGGCTCCTGACCACCTGTGGCTGGCGTCTACTGCACTGGGGACAGGGCTGCTCCATGATCCTACCTTCAGAGCCTGCTGAGGGCTTACTCTTGAAGGGCCACATGAACCATGAGTCCCCATTTGCTGGGCTGGTGGGAGGAGCACTTGCTCGCCTCCCTGCACAGCTGTCGGGTTCACCAACTGGCTGACCAAATCTGGGACTTGGAATCAGTCAGCCTTCAGAGGCAAGTGTTGGAGTAGAGACCAGAAAGAAAAGACTGCTAGGGCGTGTATTTTTTCCTTTTAGCTGGAAAAGGATACTACTTATAACCCATCTCTTTGTGAAGCATGGGTGAGAGATCTAATGTTTTCTAGCTGTATTACCATGGAAAAGCCTTTGAAAGCTCTCTGAGTCTTAGCTTCTCCATCTGCACAATGGGGTTAATATGACTGTCTAGTACAAGAGCCTAGTGTGCAGATTGAACTGTAAGTATCTAGTACAGTGCTTAGTCATACTAATGTCCATATGTGGAACCAGAATGATAGCACTGGGAGAAATCCTGTGTGGTCCGTTTTTGGTTGCTTCCTCCCACATTGTCCTGGTTTGGTTTTGGATTTCAAATCGAGTTCCCAAATCAATTATTGAAACTGTCCTACTAACTGGTTTTGAAACTATCTCATTGCTATTTATTTCTCAATAAAATTATTAAAAATAAATCAGTGAATGGTATATAGTAGGCATTGATTTGTGCCGAACTCACCAGAACAGTAAGACAGAAGAGGAGATTGCGTCAACCAATCTGGGGACTGGAAAACAAAAAGGAAAGTGGTAACTGGAAATGGGCAGGTTTGAAGGAGCTGAGTCTTGGGTGCTGGGAAGAAAAATCTGTTTCCACTCTCAAGCTGACATCAGTGGGAGCCTTGGAATGAGCAGCTCAGGAAATGATGAAAATCAGGCTATTGGAGAACAATTGGAGCCTCTGGGCTCCCCCCCCCCCATAATTCTGTCCCTTCCACCCCAGGGAGTCACCTGGAGGTCTGTTCCTTACAGACTCTTGCCCAGGGAATTCATTATCCCCACCAAGTTCTCCTCCCTTACTCAGCCTCCAAAACTGGCAGCACTTTACCCAACAGACATTCAGAAGAGGCCTTCCCATGCATTTCACCATCCAAAAGGAAAATGTAAAGGCACTGACCCTGGGACCCATAACAGGCACCCTCCACATCACCCTACAGCAGTCAGAGTTGACCAAACCCACTGACCTACCCAGAGTTTCCAGCCAAACACTCCTTCCTGCACTCTGATGCCCGTAATCATTATCAGATGACCAGGAGTTATCAGGTTTCCTAGAGGAGGCTCTATTAAGGAAAAATGAGGGCCAAGGACCCACCCTGGAGGCATAAGAATACACAAGAAGAAGAAAATATTCTAAAGATCATTAACATCCCCAGAGAAATAACAGAAGATGCTACATACCAAGAACAGAATGTTATTTTTAAAAGAACAACCACAGAACAGTAAAATAAGAGTTCTTGGAAATCAAAAATATGAGAACAGACATATAAAACTCAATACAGTAGAAGGGTTGGAAGATCAACTGGAGGAATCGCCCCAAAAGTAGAACGGAAACAAAGATACGGTAGCACACTCAAGAGGCTAAGGCATAAAGATTGCAAATTTGAGGGGAACCTGGTCTTCACAGAGAGACCCTGTGTCAAAACAGAACAAAAGGCAAGTCCAGGAGCTCCAGTGTCAGGTGGATGGGTAGAATCACATAAGTGGTAAGAAACAGGCTTCACTAGAGATACAGGCCAAGATCTGTCAGAACAGGCATGAAGATGAGCTTCCTACACCAAGTGGCACAGGCTGTCCCTCCTGGAGCCAATCTTCAGCTGGTGCTCAGTCCTCTGAGTGATCCAGTGTGGGTCTTGGCTTAGGTCCCACAGGCAGACTGATTCACTGTGTAAGTTCTCACTTGAGAGGAGATCCCAGGCAGACAATGGCAGGAGAGACAGAGAAGGGACAGAAACTAATAAAGCAATTGAGTGTCACAGGTAGTTTAACCTTCACTTTTCCAATGGCAGCATTCACACTCCTCAGTAACAGGTCTTCCTCACTCTTTCCACCCAGGGACAAAGTATATTTTTTTACCCGCTTGAACCTGACCATCCTTCAGATGCAGTGACTGTGGTAGAAGTGGTCCTGAGTGGGTTCTGGAGCCTGAGATCAAAGGCCCCAACAGCTGTTGTCTGTGGTCTCTTGGAGAGCTGCCCTGAGACTTCCACACAGGGCAATCAGTGTAGGCCCTTAGAGGTAAACTGAGGCCACCTACCAGCTGTCAGATGTGGTCATTTTGGAATTTATGTGCTGGCCAATCTCCAGCTGTGTCAGTGAATATAAGCACATGAGCAGGAAATCTCCATCCAACCCACAGAATTATGAGAAATAATTATTATTTTATAGCCACAAAATATCAAGATGATTTGGTCCATAGCAACAGATAACTATTCCAGGGAGCCTGTTATTGCTAAGGACAACTAGAGCTTAGTTCTGCTGGAGAACTTTGGGGACAGCGTAGGGCATGTCTCAGAGTTTTCTCCGTAGAGAAGGGGCAACTAGAACATTCAGCAACTCCCCACACTTCAGTGGCTAACAGTTGCTTCCACAGCATTAACTCTGGAGTACTTCCAGTCTGTCTTGCATACTGGCCAAAACCTGGCATTATCCCGGTAAGCTGACCTTGGCATGAGGCAGTGAATGTGAGAGGGTATGGCCACCGCAGTGGTAGACCCTGCTGCAGTTTGTGACCCAGGCTACTTGTCAGAAACTTCTATTTAATCAGCTGGAATTAGTTCCTGCTGCTTGTGTCCTGGAGAACATGCTGCTGAACATACCAGGCAGACTGATTCACTGTGCAGTTCTCACTTGAGAGGGGATCTCCATCCCAGTGCTTCCGGGTTTCCAGCTAACCCCACCATTTGCTACGCCACAGCCCAAATCTTAGGGGAAAGCCAAATAGATTGGCCCTTCTTAGCTTCATTACACTTGTGGGCAGAGAGCTCTTCCAGCCAGATTGCCATAGGCCACCTGCTCATGGGCTGCCTGCAAAATTCAGGGCATTGGTTGGTCTACTCAAGGCTCAGTGACTTCCTAGTCTCAGTGACTTCTTCAGAAACAGGTGCCATGACTGGTTTGCCCAGCAAGGTGGAGAGAAGCACTCATGTCTGGATTTCTGCCCTTGGCTCACCTCACTGTGGGCCTTCCCAACTTGGAACCTCTCGGGCATGGAACCTCTCTCCAAAGTGGGAGCACAGGTATGGAGTTCCCAGCACCCCAAGACACTTGCCCATCCTCCAGCCTCCCTGAAAATCCCCCAGACCTTGAGGCCCCTTGGAAGTGAGCTCTATGTCCACATCCAAATTGGAACCTGAGGTTCATTTTCCCACATAAATCACCTATAACTGGTGACCAGGTAGTCATCACTCCACCATTAATGACAGACTTCAGGAACATTATGAGTTAAACAGAAATTTGTGGACTGGCCTGAAAAACCAACCACCATTTATAACTTTGGTTTCTATGGGGAAATGCATTCTGAGTTCCAGAAACTGGCTCACATAGAGATTTCTGGAACACAGCCTGGTCCCCACATTGAGAACTGTAGGTGGCTTCTCGGTATACCCAATTAGGGTGGTCACTGGAGGTAGCTAGTGGGGGCTCTGCTCTGGGCTTGGACAGCTCTAGAGAAAGATGTGGATACTTTGTTGACCTCATAGAGTTATACCAGCCCTCAATTCTGGAACCAGAAGTGCCCACCTAGTCCTACCTGCTGCCCTAGCAGTCTGCTTGATTTCCAAAGTCAAGGTGATCACTGTTTTACTCTCACAAGTCATCAATCCCTTGTTCTAGTGAGCAGTCTCCCTTCTCAAACCCTAACTCTTATGCTACTGCAATACATTGTGTTTGTTTCATATCTTAAGAGGAGGTCTCATTGGGTAGTCTGTGCTGGCCTTGAACTTGCTATGTAGCCCACGCTGGTCTTTCACTCAGGATCATCTCCTGCCCCAGTCTCTTGAGTGCTAGGGTCACAGGCATGCTCTGCCACTCCTGGCTCCACCACTATAATTCCTATTTACCCTCAACCCCTGCTCAAGTACCAGCCAAGGTCTACGTGAAGGCACCAAGGGCTTCAGGCAGGGAAAGCGGCATCTGGGAGAAGGTCTTGGATCTGAAGCTGGGTTGTCTGGGACAGGGCCGGGGAGGAGAAAGCAGCTAGACAGTCCTCTTCTTCCACTGAGAGCTGATGTTGAACTTGGGTCGGAAAGTTTGCCACAGGTCTCTGAACAAGTCTTTGTTCCCTTCCCTGCCCAGGGTTTTCCTACCAGATGGGTCCCCTCTCCCAGGAACAGCTGCTGTGTGGTGCTCTGGCAACAGGTGGCCAAGAGAGGCACAACTGGGTGACCCTCAGGGCATGCATGCTGTTCTCTTACCCTGGGAGAGACTGCAAGAGTGTGAAGGCCAGTGTGTCCCCCGGATGGAAGGTGGCCTAACCCTGTCCAAGGATCGGAGGTGCAGAGGTCTCCCAGGAAGGACCCCAGAGACTTCCCTGCTTGGAGGAAGCTCCATCTGGAGCTCCACAGGCACGCTGCCTATGACTAGAAAATATATTTGGCAACATGTCACCACTGGGGCCCTCTGTTTCCTCATCTCTGAAGTGAGTTTACTGCCCTCAGTCATACCCACACTGCAGCCTACTGGATTAAAATTGGATTTGGTATTATTATAGTAAAAGGTAAGAACAGCGGGGACCATGCGACAGCTTTGATTCCCAGAGTCTGTAAAGGGCTTCCAAACTGAGAGATAATGGACAAATATCCTCCACTTATTCAAAAAAGTGCCAGACAGGAACTTTTGCCCTGCAATGTCCAAAGGCTGACGTTCTTTCATGGGTCAGAGAGATTTCATGTGAGGAGCTCCATCCCCCAAAAGCCCTTCCTGCAAGGCTCCTATCTTGGAAAGCTCCCAGGGACAGCTTGGGCAAATCAACACCAAGCTTAAAGGCAGACTGTGAGGTCCAAGCAGGTGAGGGCTGAGGCAGGGACAGGACAGGAAGGCCGAATAGTGAAGAAGGGCAGGGATCACCCTCAGAGACTTGGACCTACTCTGCTGTGCTTCCAGCAGGTGATGGCTAATGGTATGGTATATGGCCCCTGGAAAGTCTTTGCTGTCTGGCCCATTTTGTCCCTGACTCCTCCCTTTCTTGACCTACTCAACCCTAACTTTAAAATACACTGCAGAACCCTTTATCCCCCAGGCAGACCACATCAGCTGGCCAGTAGACAGATAGGATGAGAGATAGGGCACAGGGGAAGACCCTACCTTGCCAGAAGACAGTGACTGGAGCCCCTGTGCCCCACAGCCTGTGCCCACTCAGAGCTGCTCATAACACCGCCATCCAGCTGTCAGACTTTCTGCTCACTGCTCAGTGGCTCTGGCAGGTTACCTCTCCTCTCAGGCTCCATCCATTTCCTTAACTGATGAAGGGAGAATAATACCCACTGCTCAGACTGCTGTGGAAAGCACAGTGCTCAGTGGGGACACAACAGTGAGAGTCTGAGCCCCTGTCCACAAAAGGACTTGTTCTGTAAAGTTTTCTCTCGAGGTAAGGCATGGCAGGGACTGCCCTTACAAACATGATTGGGGACCATAGGCTCTTGAGAGCCAGAGCAGGCAGAGGTATATACAGAGCTCTGGACTGCAGTGTTTCCTAGAGGCTACCTACTCTGTCATGCCTCAGATCCACTCCTACCTGGAAATGATTTTTTTTCCTCACCAAACCATTTTCTTGGGGGTTCATTTCTAGATTTCAGTTCTGTGTCTATTTTGAATCCTGCAGTTTACTCATTGTGCTCAGATGTCCCATAAGTCCCATCTCAGGGAGTTAGTTCAAGGTCAGGGAGTGGAGGATCTCATTATGTCTCTCTTACTCCCAGGCTGCCTGACAGTGCTGACCTCAGCCCCCTGGCATTTTGTGAGTGTCAGATTCTTATTAACCTACATCTACTATCAAAACCTTTCGCCTCCTGTAGGAAAAGCACCCTGAAATTCCTGTGATTGAGATTCTGTAGCCATAAAAACATTTCTCAGTGTTGGAAATGCTCTCGGTGCATTGATTGAAAATGACAGGTTGCAAAGCAATAGGTTTATATGATCTAAGCTTAACTTTATACAGAGCTACATGTCTCACTACCATAATGCTCCACAGGGTGGAGTAATTTTAGGAAAATTCTAATTTTCTTTTGTGTGTGTCTTGGTTTTTTAAAATATATTTCAATTTTTAAAAATTTATTTATTTGGAGACTGGGTGTGGTGGTATACACCTGCAATCCCAGTTCTTGTGAGGCTGTAAACAGGCAGATCACTACAAGTCCAATCTAGTAGTGAGACCCTGAACACCCTGTAGACCCTTCCCTAAAATACAAAAAAAAAATTATTTGGTATGGGGTCTTGCTACGCAGCTTGGACTTACGATGATCTTCCTGTCCCAGTCTTCACAGCGCTGGGATTATAGGCTTGTGCCGCACGCATGCAGTACCCGGAATTGAATTCAGGACCTTGCACTTGTCATACAGGTGCTTCGACCACCAAGCTATCTCCCCAACCCTAAAACACATTTTTTTTTTTTGGCAGAACCAGGGATTGAACTTAAACCCTTGCATTTGCCAGGGAAGTGCTTATTCCACTGAGCCATCTCCCTGGCCCCTAAAACACATTTTATAAAAATTAAATAAATAAATCATAATTTAAAAAAAACAATTTCTACAGGCATTTGTTATCAGATTTTTAAACTATTAAAAACACTCAAAACCTTAATTTCACTACCTTCACTTTCCTGCCCATAAAAACACTGAAGCTGCATGATAAAGGCAGCAAGAGACTTTTCTTACTGGAAGCACCTGACACAGTGTGGTTCTTTTTGTTTTTGTTTTTGTTTTGTTTTTAAGAGCAGAATATTATTGGAGAATAGACAGCTTCTGTCCCAGATTGGAACAGAAGGGTTGCCCCCCCTCTTTTTTTCTTTGCTTTGATTTAATTCTTTGAGAGCTATAAACCTCTTAGAGAAGCTGACAAAAGTTATGAGCCTCTCTGGACAAATGCACATGAATATAAAGGTATATGATTTAGACGCTAATAATTCTATCTGAGCTTCAGGTTTAAAGCTTCAGATCTAAGTAAACCCCTGATTTTATAGATAAAGAAGCAGACCAGGGGAGAGCGACCAGCTTACTCACCAAAGGTTGCCCACACACCGGAAGCATTTGGCTTCCTTTCCCGCCTCTCACAG
The DNA here is from genome assembly GCA_004027165.1 of Ctenomys sociabilis. Lineage (NCBI taxonomy): Eukaryota > Metazoa > Chordata > Mammalia > Rodentia > Ctenomyidae > Ctenomys > Ctenomys sociabilis. Next base: position 8,021 of record PVKA01012058.1, on the reverse strand, counting down.
CGGCTCCCACCACCCTGCTCAGTGTCACTCCTATTCACACAAAATGGTCTCCACAAAACCCATTTCCTCTTCTCCTGTCTCCTCTCCAGCACTGCTCCCAGACCTCTGCCAAATGCCCATGTCCTCTAGGTCCTCTCCATCAGTGTCGAGATTGGCCTCACCCATGAAAAACTGAAGCAATCCCTTCTTCCCTCAAGAGTGGCTTCCATACTCAAGGGCAGAGTGTGTCTGGTAGAGTAAGACTAATGTAGGGCTGCCAGGGTAACCCCAAGAAGTCACCAGGAAGCCAGCTCTTCCTGCCTTTTTTTTCTGTCTTCCTCAGTGTACATAGACCACATGCAAGGCTCTCTTACAGACCAAGACATCAACCATAAAGCTGAGAAACACAGCAAAGGCACACACACACACCCCGAAGCTAATTTGGGACTTTCTTTTTTCCTAATAAAGACATTTTGCATTATAAACTTTGTGCAAGACACTACTTTAGTTGCATTCTCCAAAATTTTAAGGAGCCTTCCCAGAAGTTCCTGTGTTTTCTCTGCTGCATCTCATCAATAGAACCTAAGTTCATGGCCACATCCAACAAGGGAGCCTGAGAAAGGTAATCTCTGCTCATGATTCTGTTACTAAGGGAGAGGAATGGAATAGATATTGGTCAGGCACCCCCCCACCAATATTAAAATCCCACTTTACTCATGAAAACTGGCCTGTCTGCTGTCAACAGATATTGCTGTCTGTCTACTTCCTCTGCAACCTTCTAATCTATGTCTAAGACTGACTTTTTTGATCTACCTTTTTATGGCTTGTATCTAGGTGGTCTCCCAAAGCCTCAAGCATTCTAGTGAGGCTTTTGGAAGGTGGTGGATTTAGAGTTCGTAGTGATAACAAAATGGTTTTAGCAAACTTCTGGGTGTAAAAGCCTCACCTTAACCTGTGGGTGGAAATAATCAATACACTTAGCCTGAAGGTAGTATAAAGGGAGAGGGAAGGCAGGCCTGCTGCCCTTGCCAGGGCTTGTTTCTTGCTGCTTGTTGCCTTGTGCCTGCCGTGCCATAAGTTGTTTCTTCTCTGCAACTCCCCTCTACCATGCAATCCTGGTTAGAACCAGCTGACTATGGGCTGACACCTCTATAAACTGAGCTAAATACACGCTTCCTCCTTTAACATTGAATGTTCAATATTTTGTCTCAACAATGAGGATATAACCAAGACACATCTCTAGCTATAATTAAAATATTCTATTGCAGCCTGGGGAGATAGCTCGCCGGTCTAAGCCCTGCCTGGCAATTGTAAGGACCTGGTTTTGATCCCTGAAACTGCATACCAACCCTATGCCTAGCCAGCCACCAAAACTATGTGCTTGGAATCCCAGTGCTGGGAAGGCTGACACAGGAGGATCACTACAAGTCTGAGCTGTGTAGCAAGACCCTGTACCAAATACATAAATAAATAAGGGAGCCGGGGAGATAACTAAGTAGAATAAGCGCTTGCCTGGCAAGCGCAGGGTACTGAGTTCAATCCCTGGTAACGCAAAAATAATTAATTATTTAATTTTTTTAGGAAAATAATTATTTTATTGCTGTTTAAATGATTTTCTTCCACATATCTAAATTTGTGAAGTGCAACTAAAATGGTATTTTGGGGAAGTTTATAACACTAAATGCCTTTACTAAGAAAAAAATGAAACCTCAAATTATCATTCTAAATTTCTACTTCAGCAAATTAGAAAAATAAAATAGAACTAACCAAGAAAAGCAAAAGAAACATAATAAAGAGTAAAGATCAATAAAATAAAACATAGAAAAAGATGGATAAACTAGTAAACCTCCAGCCAAACACAGGGGGAAAATGAGAATATTAAAAATTACCACGTCAAAAATAAAGAAGGGGACAGTGCTTCAGACTCCACAGACATTAAAAAGATAAGGGAGAAATTTATGTGAAATGGGCCAGTTTCTTCCACAAAATACCCAAACAGCATAGGAAATCCAGATATAAACCTGTACTGATATACCTAACTTTACTCAAAAATAAAAAGATTAGATGATTAGTTCTGTATCCATTAAATAAACAATTATTAATTTAATATTTTTTCAACCAAGTTAACTCCAGAGCTTTCCATTATTCTTCCAAACATTTGAGGAAGAAATAATTCCATTTCTACAGTGTCTTTCAGAAGATTTATTCTATAAGGCTAACTAATTTTATGAGGCCAGCATTATCCTGATGACAAAACCAGACAATGGTATTATAAGAAAAGGAAATTTAAAGCCATATCCATCCTTCATGAACACAGATACAGAAATCCTTAACAAAATAGTAGCAAACTGAATCTAGAAATACAGAAAATAGATAATACAGAAAAATCAAGTGAGGCTTTTCTCAGGGATAAAAAACTGATTTAACATGTGAGAATCAATGCAATTCATCACATTGATGGAGTAATAAAGAAAAACCATCTGATCATTTCATTAGATACAACAAAGTATTTGACAAGACTCAATATCCCTTCATGACAAAACTCGCAGAGAACTAGGTATGGAAGATGTTTAGCTTGACAAGTGGCATCTATAAAACCCTACAGATAACAGCATGCTTAATGATGAAAAGCTACGTGCTTTTCCCTAAGATCAGGATAAGGAAAGGGTGCCCCCACTCTCCACTTGTACTCAACACTATTCTAGCATTTCTAACCAGTGCAATAAGGAAAGCAGAAAATAAAAGACAGAGACCGAAAAGTAAAAAAAAGCAAAATTCTTTTTCACAGATACTATAACTATCTCTATAGAAAAGCCCAAAAAATATACAAAATGCATTTTGGGCTAAAAAATAGCTTTGGTAAATTTGCAGGATGTAAGACAAACATATAAAACATTGATTGCATTTCAATAGCACAACTATGAACAGTTAGAATTCAATTTATGAGATACTATTTATAATAGCATTAAAAATGAATACTTAACTATAGATCCAACAAAGTATGTGTAAGAGCTCTTTGTTGAAAAATATAAAATAGCACTGAAAGAAATAAAAAATAAATGGATAGGCACAGGATGATAATAGAAAGGAAGACTCTACATTGTTAAACTACCTATTATCCCCAAATTGATTGATGGATTCAGTATAATCATAATAGCCCCAAGAAGAATTGTTTGGTAGATATAAAAAAAATTGTTTCTAAAATGTATATAGAAGGACAAAAGAATTAAAATAGCTAAAATAACTTTGAAAGAAAGAACAAATTTGGATTTTAAGACTACTTTTAAACTACTATCAATGTGGTGTGATACTTGCAAAAGAATAACCACATACATTAACAAAACAACATAAGGAATCCAAGCTCACACCAATATACGTAAGTGATTTTTGACAAAGGTGCAAAGGTAATGCAAGGGAGACAGAACAGCTTTTTCAAACAAATTTCTAGAGCAGTTCTACAAACTGGAGGAATGAAAAATGATACTGGTACTTTGGAAAACCTTACAGTATCTTGTACAGGGAAATATTTACTTTCCACCTGATGCAGCAATTTAATACGTAGCTATTAGCCAAGAGAAATGAAAACCTATATGTGAATATTTCTTGTAGCTGTACCATAATCCCTCAAATCTGGTGACAACCCAGACATCCTTCATTTGGGGAGTGAATAAGCAAACTATGCCACATAAAGAAATGGAATAATGTAAACCGTTAATCAACGGCAGTTGATTCACACTTGGGTCATGACATGGCATAGTCTCCAATGCATTTTACCCAGTAAAGAAGCCAGATCCAGGTGTAAAGAAAAAGAAAAAAAGGATTAATGTCAAGTGCATGTACCAGCACCCCATGATGAATGTAATCACTATGTACTACGAACATGTACCAATAAAAAAAAAAAAAAGAAGCCAGATTCAAAAGGCCACACAGTGAATAATTCCGTTTCTATGACACTGAAAATCATGAAACTATAGACACAAAGAATGAATCAGTCCCTGGTGTCAGGGACTCAGGTAAATCACTGATTACCACAGAACAGCATATGGAGCCCAGGGGATGATGGAACTCTACTGGTTCTGGGGTGGTGGCCACCTGATTACGTGCATTTGCCAAAACCTTTAAAATTATCACCATAAAGAGCACACTGTGCTTATTTTGTATAAACTATTTAAGTGGAATGTTTTCTTCTACCCTTTCCTGATATGGATTTTCTGAGTCTGGAGAATAGAAGAGCAGCCCAGCTCCAGAGCTCTAGCTTTGGAGAAAATAAGAAGTGAGTTAGAAAAGCAAGGCTGGAAGTGTGTGGAGAAAAGAGGAAGCTGCTACAGAAGGTAGCGCAAAGCCAAACCCTTCCCAGCCACCTCTGACCTTCCTGTAAGCTGGGCAGCAGCCCTGACCTAGGCAAAGTGTGAAAGTGGATATTAACCCTGGATTTCTCCTGTCTTTCCTCTGCCTTCCAGACAACTGCTTCCCTACTAAAGGAATTCGTACAGGTATGCTCAGTGGCTTTGACCCCAAGAATTTACTTGCTGGAAGATCTTGTGGGATGCTACAGATCACAGGGCCACCAATGGAGGAATTTCAAACTAGTCAAAATGTGTGATGAAATGATGCAGATGTGACAGAGAAGGGGAGGGAGAGACACAGAGTCCCCAGAAACTGAGCGTACTCCCTGAAAGTACACCCTGAATGTCGGGTGCCTCTTTCCCTTCATTTCCAAGGGAGGGGAAGCATATTCAAGCCTAAGCATGAGCAAGTTTATTAGATAATAAGAAGGGAGAGCATAGGCTATCTGACTTCACCCTGGCCTGCTCCCAATACTGGGCTCCCAGCCAGTCTTGCTGACCAGCTTCCCGCAGCCTTCCTTGTCCTAGACGAGGGCCTGACCAGCTGCCCCCTCAGCCGAATTGGATGAAAGCACTCTCTGCACCACAGACGAGCCATCCCCACACCCCAGCTGCTTAGACAGCTGCTCCCTCCCTAAAGCTGGGCAAGAATGGGGCTTGAGCTGGCACTCAAGAAGAGACCCTTGCAGGCCTGCAGCTGTACTTTCCCCCTCCCTTACAAGTCTGAAAACCCACAAAAAGCCAAGGGTCATCAGGTGACTTCTGCTATGACTGAGCAGTGCAGTCCCTGTTGGCATCCCTGGGGGGAATGAGACCTCTGAGAAACATGTCCAAGCACCATGCTTGTTTCCTAGGACTGCCATAGCAAACTCCTACAAACATGGTGCTTAAAACAATAGAAATTTAGGGCTGGCCAAATAGCTCTGTGGATTAAAGTGCCTGCGTAGGTAGACCCAGTGGCCAGGATTCGATCACTGGCATGTTGTGCCAGACCCACCCTCGGGGCATGCTGAGATGGCAATTGAGACTGTGCATGGTGGTGCATGCCTATAATCCCAGCTCTTGGGAGGCTGAATACAGGCGGATCACTACAAGTCCAATCTACCTAGTGCGACCCTGTAAACCCTTACTAATACACACACATGCACATACACACACACACACACACACACACACACACATATATATATATTATCCTCTCACCTTTCTGGAGCTAGAAGACCAAATTCAAGATATCAACAAAGAATTTAGAAAAGTATTCTTCTGCCTCTTCCAGTGTTTTGTGTTCTTTTGTTTAAGATAGGGTCTCACTATGCATTTCAGGCTGGCCTTGAACTCACTATGTAGCCCAAGCTGGCCTCAAACTCTACAATCTTCCTGCCTCAGCCTCCCAAGTACTGGGATTATAGGTGTGCAGCACCACACACACCCAGGCTCTTCCAGCTTCTTATGTTCCAAGTGTTCCTTGGCTTGTGGCCACAACACTCCAAACTCTACCTCAGTGGCCTCCTAGCTTCTTGGGCCCCTGCATGTTCTATCCTCTCTTGTTGGATCAAGTGTCCTTATAAAGACAGAAGAAGATAGAATAGGATCATAGCAAATTTGACAGACTGAAGAGTCAACCTACAGAACCAGAAAATTTTTTTTCCAGCTACAACTCAGACAGAGGACTAACATGTGGGATATACAAAGAATTCAAAAAATACACATCCCAGAATAAAAGACCCAATCAAACACAGAACAACTGAAAGGAAGGACACTTCTCAGTAGATGCTCAAGTAGTCAAGAAATACATGAAAAAAAATGTTCAACAGCACTGTCCATTAGAGAATGGCAGGTTAAAACAACACTGAGATTCCATCTTGCTGCAGAAATAATGTCATCATTAAGAACTCAAGTAATGGGGCTGGGGAGCTAACTCAGTAGAATAAGTGCTTGCCTGGTAAGCACAAGGGCCTGAGTTTAATACCCAGTTTTGAAAAAAAAAAAAAAAAAAAAAAAACTCCATTAATGGACTGGCCAGATAGCTCAGTGGACTAAAGCACCTGCTTAAGCAGATGTCAGGACCAGGGTTCCCTGGTGTGCCGTGCCGGCCCCATCCCAAGGTGCCCAGAGAAGACTGGGTATGGTAGCACACACCTGTAATCTAAGCACTTGGGAGGCTGAAAAACAAGAGGATCACTATGAGTCTGATCTGTGTAGTGTGACCCTGCAGACCATGTACTAAATATAAAAAATAAAATAAATTTTTTTTAAAAAGAACTCAATAACAAATGCTGGAGAGGGCCAGGGAGATGGCTCAGTAGGGTAAGTGCTTCCCTGGCAAGCTCAAGGACCTGAGTTGAGGGAGGACCTTTCTCCATTGCTGGTAGGAGTGTAATTGAGTACAATCACTAGGAAATCAGTATGAAATTCCTCAAAAAAATTTAAAATAGAAATTCTCTTTGACCAGCTATTCCTCTTCTAGGTATCTTTCCAAAAGAGTTAAAGATGCCATTTCACAGTGATCCATGCATGCCTATGTTTCCAGCTGTGCAGTTGACAATGACTAAATTTTGGGAGTGGCCTATTCGGTTATCCATCGATGAATGGATAAAGAAAATGAGATATTTATACACACTGGAGAACTACTCTGCTATAAAGAAGGATAAATCTGAGTCATTTGCAGGAAACTGGAGGCACCTTGACTTCATAATGCTTAGTGCAGGGGCTGGGAGATAGCTCAGTAGCATAAGTGCTTGCCTGGCAAGTGTAATGGCCTGAGTTCAATCTCCAGTTCTGCAAAGAAAAAGAAAAAAAAAAAAACAAAAACCCATAATACTAAGTCAGCTAAATCAGACACCAAAGCTTAAAAATTTTGCGAGAAACCCAAAGTATGGATAAATCAAAGCACAAAATAAAAGACAGATGATAGGAAATGGGGAGATGGATCTTTGGCAAATGGGAAGGAGAATGAAATGAAGGGCCTGAGGAGGGGAGAGAAGGGAATGGAAAAAGCTCAAGGAATAATAAAATAAAAATAATGCATAGAGAAATTTTACTTTAATAAAAAGAGAAAAACCAAAGCAAAAGAGCCAAGAGAAAAACCTGAAGCATATTTCATGCTTATTAAATGCTTTATTGATTTAAAAATTGTTGAAAACCACTTCTGCGATCAGAAGTTGGGGTCATTCTGCGAATTACCCGAAGGCCAGGCACCCTACACGCAGCTTCTCTCTCCTTCCGCTGCCCAGACGGCTGCGGGGTGACTCGTGCTCCATCTTACAGCCGTGGACACTGGGCCTCCTAGGTCAGGGCCTTCTTGCTCAGGGTCATGCAACTGGCAGCGGACGCAGGACTGAGGCTGGAAGGAGGGAGGGGCTGCTGGGTCAGCGCCGCACTCTGGCTCACTGGCAGAACAGGCGTATGACAAGACTCAGGGCACTGGGAAGCAGGCTCTGTGCTTGTTCTGAGCAGCCTGCAACCAACTGAGACCCTTCGTCAAAGACCAGTGGAGCTGGGCATGATGGAACACATCTGTAATGCCAGCGCCTGGGAGGCCGACGCAGAAGGAGCCCAAGCTGAAGCCTAGCCTGGGCAACTTCGTAAGGCCTGTGGAAAAAAAAAAAAAAAAAAAAAAGTTTTAAAGGACTGAGATTGTACCTCAGTGCTAAGGGCCTGGGTTTGCTCCTCAGCAACACACACACACACACACAC
>PVKA01012057.1:0-58945 GCA_004027165.1 Ctenomys sociabilis | reverse complement strand
CAGGGGATAAGCAAGATTTTGCCAAATTCTTCCAATCCGTAGGGGTCATAGCAAACCGTTGCATATTTTCCACTTGAGCTAAGGTAAAAGGAGCTTGAGGCCCGTAGTTGCGGACAGATTCGGCTATAGATTTAACCTCCTTCCATTCTAATGGCTGGTGCCGCCGCAGCTGAGTGTTAGGGTCTTCAAACACAGGGAATGCACCAGGCATAAAGCCATCAGGGCGTTTCCCCCATAGATCCTGTAAACAGCATCGCCCCCCTTCATATGCCGGCGGCGCTGAGGGTTTAACCGGCAGCACCGTTGAACTCCTTTTCTTTTGAGCCTTTCCCTTAGTGTACAATGGAGTCCCAAGAGACAGGGTGCGTGCTGCCTCGAGGAGTGCCTCATCCCCCTCCTCAGAACCGGAAGAGGATGTGTCAGACTCACTCCCGTGGGCACTCTGCTCTTCCTCCCTTGTCTTGTCTGGTTTCCTAAACCACCCAGGAAGCACTGCGTCTTTCCCAGTTGCTCCCTGAAAGGCGGACTCCCTACTGCTACCCCGCTCTGAGCACTCATCCTGAAGCTGGTGTAAGGCTTCCTTTCCACTTAAGATTAACTTGTGATTCTTTCGGTTTTCTAAACAACTGCGCACCAACCTCCAAAGTGGGTAAGTGCCACCCCCCCAATGATATCTTCTCTTTGGGCAGGTTCTAGGTCTTTCCCTAATTTGCCCCAAGATGGCAAAGACAGGCTGCCCGTTTGTGCGAACCACGGCGCTGCATGGTCTATGTCTCTCAAAAAGTTCTCTAGGGTCTTTGTGCGGAGATTGAGGCCCTTAGAGGCAAACAATCCCTTTAATGCTTTGTATATTGGATGAGATGATGACGCACCCATCATTACAGTCTGCCTAAAACAGCCGCGGCAGACGGCACACTGCTTTTGGTTTCACTTTTTGAAACCCCCTCGCTCGCAGGCGAGTAGCCGAGAGGCGATTGCTCCCTGTTGTCTACCAGGCGAGCAGCTAAAGGGTCCTCCCGCTTCCTTCCCCAGGGTACCTTCAGGGCCCGCTCCTGACCTGTTACCGTGAGCAGCTGGCCTCCTGGGTGAAGGTTCTGGATCCGGTCGATAGACGGCTTTGCGTTCCCCATACGGGCCACCACTTGTCGCGCGCCTCCTGCCTACAGAAAGACACGCGACCACCGTTCCTTCCTTCACACACAGATTTCTTTATTGAGCTTCTTTACATGGCGTTGCGACTGCCCCGAGCACTTCCCGTTAGGCCCTCATGTAGAAACCCCATCCCAATGGCAGTCTGCCACTTGGCCTATCTCTATAGGCGACTACATCTATGCAAACAGGAAGATACGTTCGACCTCCAAGTATGGTCTTAACCACAGCCCAGAGATAAGTATGTGGAAGCTTCTCAGTCTAGCCCGCAGCGCCATTTTAGGGCGCGGCTGCTCAATAGCTCCTTACAACTGCTTCCTTTTCAATTTCATTGAAGAGTTTGTGGAGTGGGGGGATTGTATCTTCTATAAATTTCTTGTAGAATTCAGCTGTGAATCCATCAGGACCTGGGCTTTTCTTTGTCAGTAGGCTTTTTATTACGTTTCGTATTTCGTTGGCTATTATTGGATTATTGGGAGTTGTTCTATCTTCTTGATTCAGTTTTGGTAATTTGTACCTTTCAAGGAATCTGTCCATTTCTTCTGTGTCTTCTATTCTGTGAGCATAAAGATTCGCGAAGTAACTATTGATAATCTTCTGAATTTCTGCTGGGTCTGTGGTGATTTCACCCTTTTCATTCCTTATTGCATGTACTTGAATTTTCTCTTGCCTCTTTTTGATGAGGTTGGCTAGAGGCTTATCAACTTTATTTAGTTTTTCAAAGAACCAACTTTTTGATTTGTGGATTCTTTGAACTGTTTTCTTCATCTCAATTGAATTAATTTCTGCTCTAATCTTTATGATTTCTTCCTGTCTTTGCACTCTGGGTTTCATTTGTTCTTTTTCTAGTTGTCAGAGGTGCAACATTAGGATGCTAATTTGTTCCCCTTCTGTTTTCCTAATGTGTGAGTTCATAGCTATGATTTTCCCTCTAAGAATTGCTTTCATCGCATCCCATAAATTCCAGTAACTTATGCTTGAATTTTTATTGAATTGTAGATACTGTTGAATTTCTTCTGCGACCCATTCATTGATGAGTAGGGTGTTGTTTAGTTTCCATGAATTTAGAGGGTTTTTCTGGTTTCTTTTGACATTTATTTCCAGTTTCATTGCACTGTGGTCAGATAATATGCATGGGATAATTTCTGTTTTCTTGCATATACTTATGTATGACCTCTGAAATAGTATGTGGTCTATTTTGGAAAATGACCCGTGTGCAGCTGAAAAAATTGTGTATTGCTCTGGTTCAGTTCTACTACTTCCTTGCTAATTTTTTGTCTGGTTGATCTATCTTTTTGAAATAAGGGTGTGTTAAGGTCTCCTGTTAAGATTGTGTTCTTAGATATTAGGTTTTCATGTCCATTAAGATTTGTCTTACATAGTTGGGTGCTTCTGTGTTTGGTGCATAGATATTTATGAGTGTTACCTCTCGCTCTGGAATTTTTCTCCTGACCAATATATAGTGGCCTTTTCTGTGTTGTTTGATCATTCTTGGTTTGAAGTTGAGACTGTCTGAGAACAGAATTGCTACTCCTGTTTTTTTCTGAGGTGCTGGGGCATGTAGTATTGTTTTCCATCCTTTGACTTTGAGCCTATGAATCTCCTTTTGAGTTAAGTGTGTTTCTTGTATACAACATATTGTTGGACTTTGTTTCCTAATCCACTGTGCCAGTCTATTTCTCTTAATTGGTGAATTGAGTCCATTTACATTGATAATTATAATTGAAATGTGTTGACTTATGTTTGTCATGATATTTACCTGGTGGTGTTTACTCCTTTGTATCCTGTGTTTAATTGTCTGTCCTGTTTACTGGGTTCCTTCCATTCTCATTCATGGAGTTCTGGTCATTATGGTCTCTCTGGAACATCTTTCAGCAGCCTGTGAAGGGATGGCTTTGTCATCATGAAATTCTTTAGTTGTTCTTTGTCGTGGAAGTATTTCACTTCTCCATCAAACTTGAAAGAGAGTTTTGCAGGGTATAATAGTCTGGACTGGAATTTGTTTTCGTGCAGGACTTGAAGAACTCTGCTCCATGCTCTCCTTGCCTTCACTGTTTGTGTAGAGAAGTCAGATGTAATTCTGATGGGTTTTCCTTTGAATGTGAGCTGCTTCTTCTCTTTAGCAGCTTTCTGTATATTATTTTTGGGTTGGATTTCTGGGATCTTAACTATTATATGTCTTGGCGTGTTTTCCTTTGGGTTGAAGTTATTTGGTATTCTGTATGCTTCGGTGACCTGAATGTTGGATTGTTTCCTCATATTTGGGAAGTTTTCTGCGATTATTTCTCCCCAAATTCTTTTCATGTCATTTGTATTGACTCCTTCATTCTCGTTGATACCAATTATTCTCACATTGTTCATCCTGGCGTCATCTTGCAGGGGATGGATTACTTTTTCCTGCATTCTCATTGTTTTTAAGAGATCCTTTCTCATCTTTTCACTAGCCACACTGGTATCTTCAAGATCTGAAACTCTGTCTTCGTTTTCATTCAAATGGGTTTGCAGACTTGTGATTGATATTTTTAGTTCTTCTATATCTCTTTGACTCTGTTTCATGTGTTCTATTTCTTTTCTGTATTGCTTATTGAAGGAATCCATCATATTTCTGATCTCAATTTTTTCATCCATGTCTTCTTTAGAGGTAGTTATTAATTCTTTTTCTGCAGTGTTTCTTCCAAGTTGGGGTTCCTCTGTATATTTCCAGACTTGTTTCTGTATTTCCGATGCTATGATTTCAAAGAATCCTTTTTTTTCAAAGGATTCTTTTTTGATTTCAGAAATTATTTCTGCTTTGAGTTCCTCATGATCTTTCTGCTGTTGTGTTTTTGCTTCAGATGCTGTTAATTCATATGTTTCAGCTCTAATAGTGCTCTCTGCACTTGTTCTGGGTGAGCATTGTTTTTCCACCCAATGTTTCTGGAATTGATTCTTTATTTCAGATACTATGTATTCAGATATTTCTTTTTTAATTTGGGGAATTACTTCTCATCTGATTTCCTCTATACCTTTCTGCTATTGTTCCTTTGCTGCTCTATCTGTTAATTCATTCATTACAGCTGAGCTCGTGTCCTCTGCCTTTACTGGTGGACTCAAGGTCTGGGATTGCATTTTTCCCCTTGTCTTTGTCATTTTGTATAGCACTGACCTTTGACCTTTGGTGTAGAGCTTTGGTGCAGCTGTAACCTTAGCTTGTTATGAGATTCGGGTGCCTGTCTATTAAGTTTGAGATTATCCAGGTGTGCCTATCCTGGATCTAGTTGTTGTATTCAGTTCCTTTTTGCTGCAGCTCCTGTGGTTCCCCTGTTGGTTCCCTGGTCAGGCGAGCATGAACTGAACTGGGATGCAGAGCAAGTAATGGAAATTCCCACTGTCTTGGCTGGCTTTGGGGCAAGGATCCGGACAATTGCTGGAATCAGCCCTCCTGTGTCAGGCAGGTCACTCTCTAGGTGGGTGGGCCTGGGCTTTGGTGGTTCTGCTGGGCTCCCAAAAGGATAGTAGATGATCTTATTCACCGGGTAAGCTGTACTGGGTCAGCCAGCCTGTGCTGGGTCCGGGTCTACAGGCCAGAACCTGAGAAGGCTGGGAAAGGTCCCTCTGGCGCAGGGGGCCTGGAGCCCTCACTCACAGGCTGGGCTGTGCTGGGTTTCGGGCCTTGGGGTGGGACTAGGGATCGCTGAGAAATGTCCCTCTGGCATGGCAGGCTTGGAATTCTCACTCCAGGCTGACCTGCACTGGGTCTGGGCCCGTGGGATGGGACCAGCAATCGCTGGGAAATGTTTCTCTGGCGCAGTGGGCCTGGAGCTGTCATCGGCCGAGGTGTGCTGGGTCTCGGGCCATGGGGGTGGGGGACAGGGAATCCCTCGGAAATGTCTCTCCTGCACAGTGGCCTGGAGTTCTACACTCACTGAACTTTGATGCCCAGGGAGTCGGGGAAATTTCCACTCACTCAGCGGGCTTTAGGGCAGGGGATCTGGGGAGGTGCTGGTGAGAGGGTCCTGAGGCTTCAGGTCGGTCACTGGCTTGGAGGGCTTCAGGGTAGCGCACGTGGGAAGAAGCCAATGGCTCTCCCTCAGACTCACCACACACTCACCGATCTGGGAAGCCTGGTGAGTTGTGCAAATTCCCTCTCACTGGGAGAGCTTGGGGCGGGATCCAGGAGGCTGCTGGAGTCAGCTACTGTCTCAGGCAGGTCTCTTGGGCTGGGCAGACGTGGGCAGGATCGAGGAGGGTGGTGGAGTCGGTGGAGTGGTCTCAGGCCTGTCTCCTGAAAGCATTCTTTAAATTCCACCAATCTTCACCATGGGCTGGGGCCTTTCTACTCTGACGTTCATGAGAAATTTAAGGTCAGGGAACCAGAGTTGGGGCACTTCCTCTTCCTCTTGGCCTGGCACCACAACCTAACCATGTGTGCTGTACATAGGTGTCTTGGGGCAATATTCTTTGTGCCCCAAGCTGATTCTCATCTGGGGAGTAGGAGAGAACTTGCTTATGTGTTGGAAATCAGCCTAGTAGTGTATATTCCTTTGTTGACTTCCAAACAATTCAACCAAGTAAAAAAAGACCTTCCCATTTCAGTAATGCAGTTTCATTCTTTTCAAATGAATGCCCGGACTGATGGCAGGAGTGTAAATTTTAAAACATCTTAATTGCTAATCATTTTGAACTGAAATATTATCAAAGTGATTTTCATCCTATTTCAGAGGGAAAGCCTTGTCTCCCAAAATCGTTAGAGGCACAGTGGGAAGCTAATGGATGTATGAATAACCCTTGGTGCCTCCATCTGTAATTTCACTTATGGCTACAACTGTGATTCTGGCTTCAAAATATTCAGAACATGCAGAGCTGAATTACATAGGCGGTGGAAATCCCTCAGAAATCTTCCTGAGATAATCACCAGAAATGGTCTTTTGCATTCCTTCCTATGTATGTACTACCTTAATATGTTATCAATTTAATATTTTTTAAATGGGAGCATACTGTGCATACTCTTGAGCAATCTGTTCCTTTTTTAACTTAACAATTTATCTTGGCTGTTTGTCAGTGTCATTTCCCAAATATTCATCATTCCACTTTACGAATTAGCTGAAGCTTATTGCTTAACATTTTGTTTACTGCTGGACTGTCATTGCTAAATAACTTCAGTAAAAAGTCCTTGCACATATATCTTAATGATGATGTCGTCTGAGAATGCACATTCCTAGCAGTGGAACTTCTGAAAGACTTTATTTCAACCTGATAAAAGTCATTTATGACAAACCTGCTGGTCACGTCATATTAAACGGGGAACACTTGAAAGCTTTTCCTTTAAACTCAGGAATAAGACAAAGGTGTCCATTTTTACCATACTCTTCCATACAGTTAGTACTTGAAACTTTAGCCAGACAAATCAGGGAAGAGAAAGAGAGAGGAGGGATCTGTATGGAAAAGGACAAAGTCAAACTATCCTTCCTTATTCACAGACCATGAGAACCTTACAAAGAAGACTAAAAAGAATTCTACCAAGACTCCTAGAACTAATGAACAAATTCAGTAAGGTAGCATGGTGTCAGTTCAACACCCCAAATCGACAGCGTTCCTGTACACCTATAAAGAGCTCGCTGAGCGTCATTTCCCGGCAACGCGCAGGGCAGCCACCAGCGGCCTGTACAGCAACATGCCTAAGTTTTATTGTGACTCCCGTGATACGTACCTCACCCATGACTCTCTGTCTGTGAGAAAGACATACTGCAGTGGCAGGAAACATACAGGGCATGTGAAAGACTACTACCAAAAAAGGGTGGAAGAGCAAGCTCAGAGCCTGATTGACAAAGCAACGGCTGCGTTTCAACAAGGAAAGATCCCTCCTGCTCCGTTCTCTGCTCCTCCCCCAGCAGGGGCTAGGACCCCACCGCCACCCAGTCTCCCGGGGCCTCCTCGCCCTCCCATGATGCCAGTGGTGGGCCCCCTCCTCCCATGATGCCCGTGGTGGGCCCCCTCCTCCCATGATGCCCGTGGTGGGCCCCCTCCTCCCATGATGCCCGTGGTGGGCCCCCTCCTCCCATGATGCCCGTGGTGGGCCCCCTCCTCCCGAGGTGACGCCAGTGGACCTGCTCCTAGAATGAGGCCACCCCGGGAGGCCACGTGCCGATGGTGCCTGGGCCTCCAGTGATGGGCCCGCCGGCTCGGCTCGTCATGGTGCCCGCTCGGCCAGGAATGACCTGACCAGACGGGTTAAGTGGAGGGGCCGCCTCTCTGTATCAGTTTGGTATTATTTGTTCTGCTTCACCAGGGGATCATGGTGCCGTGACTCTGCGTGTTTTCTAACAGTGTGAACGACAAGGAAGACTTGTTCCCCCTGCCTATCAAAGAATAGTTCTGAAGGGATAAGTACGACAAAAGTACAGGAAGTACAGTTTCATTTGTACTGTGAAATGTGAAAAAAACTCGTCAGCTCTTTTAGTTAACAACAGAAAAAAAGAGCTCATTTAGAAACAAGGAAAAGCAATACCATTCACAGTAGCTTCAAGAAAAAAAATAAATATTGAAGAATAAACCTCACTGATCCTTGGGCCTGCCATTCAACCCCCCCCCCCAGTGCACTGGGATGGCAATTAAGACTGGGCGTGGTGGTGCGCACCTATAATCCCAGTACTTGGGAGGCTGTAAACAGAAGGATCATAAGGAGTCTGAGCTATGCAGTGAGACCCTGTACACCCTGTACATCCTGTCCAAAATACAAAAAAAAAGGGGGGGGTGCAAAGTAAAACAACACTGAGATTCTACCTTTTTCTGGAAAGGATGGCTTTCATCAAGAAATCAGATAAGAACAAATGTTACCAGGGATCAGGATAAAAAAGGAACCCTTCTACATTGTTAGTGGGAGTGTAATCTAGTACAACCACTATGGAAATAAGTGTGGAGGTTCCTCAAAAAATTAAAACTAGCAATTTCTTGACCCAGCTCTTCCCCTTCTCAGTATATTCCCAAAGGAGTTAAAGACCTCCCATTACAGTGATAATGCATGTCCATGTTTGTAAGGGCACACTTCATAATAGCTAAAGCCTGGACACAGCCTACATGCCCATCAACAGCCGAATGGATAAAGAAAACCTGGCATTTATTCACAATGGAGCACTGCTCAGCTGTGAGGAAACCTGAGTCACTTGTAGGAAAACGGATGCCCCTTGAGACCACAGTGTGAAGTGAAGTAAGTCAGACACACGAGCTTAAATATCACATGGTTTATCTTATCTGAGAAACCCAACGCGTGAATATATTAAGGAGTAAGATAAAAGATAATAAGAAAGATCTGGTAGAGACCTTTTGTTAAAAGGAAGAAGACCAATGACGGAGGGGTGGGGGAGGGGACATTAAAAGAACTAAGATGTGTTACGGTGTGCCAGCTCTCCACCGTGAGGCAGTCGTTCAGCCACTCGTGAAATCACTCTGAATAGATACAAGGCAGCATAGCTGGAGGGGATCAGAGAGAGAGAGTTTTAATTTGAATTTCCTAAATAATGAAGTTGTTCATATGTTCATATTGATATTGTATTTCTTGTTTCATAAAATGCCTGTTTACATTCTTGCATTCTTTCATTTCCCATTGATTTACATAATTTTTATTTACTTGGGATATTAAGTCTCGGTACCAGCCCTATAAGTCTGTTACAGTTCTTGTCTTTGCTTATGGAGTTCTGTTGTGGACAGAGATGTTTACAGTTTTTCTGTGGCCAGACATATCAGTCTTTTCCTTTATGGTTTCTGGCTTTCGTGCCATGCTTGAAAAGCTATCTCCACTGGCAGACTGTGTAATTATTTATTTCTTATATTAAAACCTTCTGTCCCTTGAGTATTGGTGAGGAGGCGGGTGGGGTTCCAGCCACAGTCATCAGTGGCTTTGGCAACCCAGGGACAGTAAGTGTGGGCCTTTGAGGTACTGCTCTCTACTTCTGAGAGAAGTCACGAAGGATGTTGAACAGCTGGGGACAGAGGATGGACTCTGTCCCTCTGGGCCTGCAAGTTGTCATCTTCACATGGGCCTTTGTCCTAACACAGCATCTGGAAGAAATGATCTTGCCACGGTTGTGCAACTTTACCTGGAGCCACATCCCCAGGCAGCCCTGGACTTGCTTCTGGACTCTTCTGTGGGTCTGTTCTGTGCCCCTAAGAGTGTTTGCTTTCCAACTGGGAAATCTCCACACTTCAGTCCCAAGTCTTCTTGCTGTCTTCCTTCCACGGCCAGCCCTGTCCACCCTTGTCTCCTCCTCCTAAGGCCTCTATGTTCTTGGAGAGTGAGATCTTGTGTTTTCCTACTTTGAAAATGAACAAGCTGAGGAACTGGAGAGGACTCTGGTAGGACACTGATGTGAGTTTGTAACTCACCTTCTCTGAGCCCAGACCCACCTGTAAAACAGGGTCAGTACAGGTTGCTGAGAGTGGAGACGCACACACCAGCTCACCACCAGGCGATGAGGCCTGCTTCTCACAGCCTGGCTTCAGAGCAGCACAGGCATGCTGCACCTTCTGCCTCCTCGTCAGAGCTCCCTGGAACTCGAGCAAGCTGTTCTCAGAAGACTGTGTCTTCTCCAGATTGCTGCAGCAGCCTCGTTACAGCCTTTCCCATTGTTCCAGCCAAAAGTGTAGGAACCTGTCCTGGGCAGATGGCAGGTCTCCCTCCATGGTGACCAGGCAGCTTCTGTCTCCAGATACCTCCCTTTTAGGGACCCAAGAGAGGGTGGTCCCATCCCTGATCCTTGTTGCTGGAACCAAGCTGCTTGGTGCCTCCTTTTGCCTGTGTAAACACCATTCTTCATGGGCCTGCCTAGTCCACGGGAGACTCACAGTTTCCATTACCTAAAGGAGATTAAGGGACAAAAGTGCTGAGAGAAGGTTTATACAGATGACAGCTGCCGGTGTGGGGTAAGTCACTGGGGCAGGTTCAGTAGGCTCATCCAGGAGGAATTTTAGAACTGCGTTTTACATATCCTTCTTTGGTAAGGGTTGTGGCTTGCAAATATTTTCTCTTACACTGTAGCTTGTGTCCATCCTTTGAAGAAGATTTTTGCAGAACATCAATTCAAAATCTGTATTCTTGATGAAGCTTTTCTATTATGGTTGCATTAACATCTTGCTGAACCCCACGTCTCAGTCACATGAGTGTGGGGATGTGTGGATTGTCTTTCTCTACTGAATTTGAGATCCCCTAGGTCTTCATGTGCCAAGTGATTTTTTAAGAAGTGGAAACAACATTTTTGTGTCATGTGTTGAGCATCTGGCTCTCATTCCAGCCTTTGTGACACTTTCTATGGCACCTGACTTCTGCCTACAAGGGGAAAGCCAAGCTCCCTGCTAGGTCTCAGGGACACAAAGTGGGGAAGTGCCTCTCTACTGGGCCATGGGGGAGTTCTGACCCCATAGTGGTCTCCATTACCAAACCCTACAGTGCTGGCCACCCTTGTATTTGTGTGGCTGAGTGGCACCCCAGGGCCTTCCTAGCATCAGTAGAGAGGATCACCCACCATCTTGCTAGCCTGCACACAACTGAATGAAGCACATTCATGCCCTCAAGTGCTAGAGCTTAGTTCCTGTGGAGGAAGAGACCCTGTGACCCTTCTAGGTATCTGCTATCCTAAGTGTTCATCAACAGGGACTCATGAGCTTTCAGTGGCATGTCAGGATGGAATTCCCAGCTGGCGTGCCAGCTCCCTGTATGTGTGGGCATGTGCTGAGCGAGCCACAGACGGCATCAGCTGCCCCTGCAGTGGGTTCTGGTCCACTCATTTGTACAGAAGTGCAAACTGAGAGTGGCACTTACACACGAAGCTCTTTGTTCTGCCACGAAGCTCCTGTGGATCCTTCTGAAACACTGTGGTCCCACAATCCTACCATTTGGCCTCTGTTTCTGGGCCAGATCCCAGTGTCACCAGAGAAGGTTCTGGAAGCCAGACAGTGGAGTTATCTCAGTTTCCCCTTTGATTCTGAAAAGGTCTATATTTTGCCATAGGCCTCCTCTTCTTGTTTTCCTTTCTTTTTCTTTTCTGGGGCAGAGTGGGTGAATCTGGAAACTTGAGGCCACATCACGACACACAGCTGTCACACAGCTGGCTTCCCTAAGAATCCTGGCCGGGAGCTCATTGCTGTTAGCTGAGTATGTCTTAGGGGGACCTCCTCTTCTCTCACACCCTGCTTTAGGTGTGTCTGTCCTTATCTTAGTTGCATGAGGAGAGCACTGTGGGGTTGTTGCCATCTGGCACATAGCAGGTGCTGCATATTAGGTGCTCAATAGACAGTAGTTTCCAAAACAAATGTGTTAAGTGAAGGGAACAGTGGCCCTGTTCACCTTTGACAGGGCTATAAGGGAACCCAGCAGAAATTGGCACTCCGTTGACCAAGCAGTTTGGGAGAGACTGCCAGGAAATGGAATCCCTGTGTTCTCTGACTGACTTGGCCCAGGAGATCAGCCTGGCTCTACTTTCCCTGAGGGTCTGACCCCCTCAGGGGCTCTGCAGGGGAGCTGCAGAGGAGTCATGGCCAGGCTGTGCTTCGTGCCTAAGCAGGGACCCATGGCCCCATAGCCCCATTCCCCTTCCCCAGCCTCACCTTTCCTTCTGTACCTCTACATGCGGCCACCAGCTCTCACCTCCTTAAACAGAACCTGACATGCCACTGTCCCCAGTAGACAGAGTGCCTTCAGGGCAGCCTTCCTGCCTTCCTTCATGCCTAGAACCCTACCAGGGACACACAGGGGACAGAGAGATCCATCCATGGAGATGCCCCCTGGATGAGCCCCAGCACCCCTTGGGGGCCTGGCCATGCTGTCCTTCTGTGCTGACCTCCCCTCTTGGCCCTCATTGACCTGCAGAGCCACTCTTCCTACCTCACCCTTGCCTGCCAGTCCCTTCACATCCACCCTGTTCACAGTGGGCAGCCAGAGACGGTTTTGCTGTTCCCATTTCAGAGCCTGGTGCCCGGCCCCTGGAAGCTGGAAAACCTCCCTGTCTCCCTGCTGTCGGGTGGGAGACAGAGCGAAATGGCCAGGCTGGGATCAGATGCTTTTCTTGCTCCCGCACGGGATGCATGCCTGCCAACAGCTCTGAAGGCCTTTTTGTCCCTCTGTGGTGTGACAGCCCGGACACGCTCTGCATGGTGATGGGGCTTTCCTGGAAAGCTTCTGTCTCCTTTCTGCCGTGGTGTCTTTTGGTAGTTTTAGTGCTAGCCTGGGTCACGGTGGGGTGTTCCACCGCCCTGGGGCCTATTCCAAATCCAAGCCAGGGTACGGGTCACTTATTCTCCATTAGAGTTTTACACCAAGGTTTCTGCTTTGAGTGTATTCATGGGAGCAAATTCAGCAGCACAAGAGACTAAAGTAACATCTATCAGTGACTTGTGCTAACCACTGTGTTTATTTTAAAAATCTGACTGCCTTATTGATAATTAGAGAAATACATTCCAGATAACATCATACCAAGTTAAATATTTGCTTCACTCTAGACCTATTTTTATGCGTTCCCCCTTTTAAAATTTTTTGAAAGTCTGTAATTTCAGGTTTACAGAAAAGTTGGAAAGACAGAAGAGAGCTCCCCTCTGCCAGCTCCCTGGACTGTAGGCACCTTCGAAGCCATGACATATTCAGAAAAACTTAGAATGCCACACCGGTACGAGACCATTAACTAAACTGCTGATCGCATTCCAGTGTCACTGGCTTGTCCATGAATGTCTTCTTTCTCATCCAAGGTCACATCTGGGCTACACTTTGCATTGCTGTACCCCAATTCCTTGGTCACTTCCCATTTGTGGCCACCTCCTGGTCTTTTCTTGACCATGGCAGGATGCCCACAGTTAGGGTTTGTCCAGTGTTCTTCTGTAGTGGATTAACTGGTGGTCAGTGTGTTATACCTAGCTGCACTGAGCGAGCACGGTGCTCAGCATGGGAGGCCCACCTGAGGACTGCTGCCAGCAGCATGAAGGGCAGAACTAGAGATGCTGCAGGGAGGCCGCTAGGGGAGCTGTTAGGAAGCTTTCAGAGAGCTGTGTGTGCTCTTGGGCTGTTCTTCCGGAGGACTTTGTCATGCTGGCTTTCCTAGTGAACTTGGCTGTTCTCATCAGAGGAGGAGCTCAGGACCTCATTGTTGCTGAGAACAGCTATGGTTCACTTTGGGGGTGCTCTGGTCCTCACTTCAAGCATCTTTTCCTGTCTCCAGAGGGGAAGATGGTGCACAGCTCAGTCTCCTGGAGAAGCTTATTATGTTGGCTTTCCTGATGGGAACTCAGCTTTCCTTGTCGCTGGAGGAGCTCAGGACCTCACTGTCAGTGTCCATGGCTGTGGTACTTGGGGGAGCCCTGGTGCTTACCTTGAGTGTTGCTTCCTGTTCAGATCCCTCAGCCTGCCAGCGCAGATCCTTCATCCTGCTGGCAGAGACTTTCTAGATACCACCACTAACCTTCCCAGCACAGATCTGTAAAGCAGGCCTGCATGAGACATTGTCATGGGCTCTAGCCTTCTAATTGGACTTGTGAGAGGTGTTGTTATAAAGTATAGGTCTTCAGCAGGACTCATGCAGAACACTGCTGTGAAGTCCAGTCCCTCAGCTGGTCTTTAGTATGTGGTCCTACACTCCTTGGTATATGATTGTTTGGGTGATCCATTATAAAATAATCTTATAAAATATGTTCTACATTGTATTGTTGCACCTTGCAAAAGCCCCAAACCATGACACCTTGTAATACTACTTGGGTTCAGTGGAAAGAACACCAGAGAGGCAAAGCGTCGCTTGAATCCAGGGTCTGGCCATACGTGCTCATAAACTCTGATTTTATTTGACAAAATGCCAGGACATTTTTCTGTGTCATTCTGCGGCCTCCTCCTACAGGAAGGAATGCAATCAGTGATGCTGTTGCTCAGCCCGTAGCACTCTGTGGCCTATCTCTGCACAGCCCCGAGGCTGCCCACTGCAAGCCCAGGTGATGCCCAGGCCAATGACTTCTGCAGGTCTTTGAAAGGCTGGAGAGTGGTCCACTGAATGGTCCGCTGCAACATGTGCCGCTGGGCGTCTGCTCGGGCATCCTTTCCCTTTGTTGCTTCCAAAGGAAAAATTCCTAACATGGGTTGTGTAAACCCTTGCCTGAGATTCTTGGGACCAGGCATGTTCTGGATTTGGGATTTGGGGAGGAATTTGGAATATCAGCACAATCATAATGAAAGATCTGGGAGGTGGGACCCAAGTGTATTTGTTACCTTACACATGTAGGCTAAAGGAAATTTTAGACACTATTTTTAATCATTTTGTTTGTGAAGCAGAGTTTGTGATAGCTCAGTGACATAAATGCCTGCTTGGCAAGACCAGGTTTCTGAGTTCGATTCCCGGTACCCATCCCTCCTAAAAAACGTTTGTGTACATTGAGCCCTGTGAAAGTGTCACACAGGACATTGTACCAGTGCTCAAAATGTTTTGGACTTTGGGGTATTCAAGATTTTCATATTAGAACAGTTTGTCAGTCAGCATTACACGTCAGATTCTGCATTCCTAGATTTTATCTTTTTTCTTGTCCTCATCCTCATCCTCGTCCTCCTCCTCTTTTTCCTTCTTGTTCTGGTTTTTTAAAGCAGAGGACTAGCCAGGCGTGTTGGCGCAGGCCTGTAATCCCAGCACTCGGGAGGCTGAGGCAGGAGGATTGTTGTGAGTTCAAGACCAGCCTGAGCTACAAAGTGAGCTTAAGGCTAGCCTGAACTGCATAGTGAGACCCTGTCTCAAAAAAGACTAAATAAATAAATAAATAAATAAAGCAGAGGACTGAAACCAGTGTCTTCACACTCACCTAGTCCCACAACTTTTCACTTTTATTTTATTTTGGTTCTTGCTAGATTGCTAACCTGCCCTCCTTGCACAGGCCGATCTTGAACGTGCAGTCTGCCTGTCTCAGCCTCCTATAATGCGGTTATTACAGTCATGTGTCACCATGCCCAGCTGTTTCTCAGCTCTTTAGCATCGCTTAGATGCTATTTAATATTATGCGAAACAAAGTCCTTGCATGACCCTAGTAGTTAAGCAGAGTGTGGTGGAGCACACCTGTAATCCCAGCGCTTGGAGGCTGAGGCAGGAGGATCTGTGCAAGTTTGATGTTGCCTGGGCAAGACCCTGTCACAAAAAATAAATAATTAAGAATTTAAAAATTATAAAAATACTATCTAAATTATGTTTGCTTTTCCCAATGAGATTTTGATTTTAGATAGGTTTTAAAACTCTCATACGGAATAGTAAATGTATGCTGCAGACTGATGGAGGGAAAGTTGCTAACCCTATCCTATCCAACCTAGTAATTCCACCACACGCCCTTTCCTTTTGGTCATATAGTTTAAATCTTCTAGAGAACAATTTTGCTTTTTCTCAGGGCTTTCTATGCTTTGGCTTTACTGCTTGGTTGGAACCCTAACGTGAAGAAGGAAATATTTCTGCAAAATAGTCTTTGAACTGCCCGTACAGGCTAGAGATCAGAGGAAAGGGGGTGAGGGCCCTGGGGTGGGGGGCAGCCTGCGCACAGCAGAGCAGGGTGGAACACTGCTAAGACTGGGAAGCAGGCTCCAGGGAACTGCACAGGCCAGGGCTCAGCTCTGGGACGCCTGCTGCCCAGCCTTAGGGTGACCTCCATTCTCGGAAGATTCTCAGGGCCCCTCAGGATAGCCCCCTCCCTGCCTGGCCCCGGGCAGATCACCTTTCTGTCTTCACAAATTTGCCCTTGTATGCTGTGCATAAATGGAGCCACATAACGGACAGCGCTTTGTGCCTGGCTCTTGACCTAGCTTGTGCCTGGGTTCCTCAATGTTGCTGCCACTGCCTGTGCTCTGTTCCTTTATGGACAAATCTCACTGGATGGATCTGCTTTGCTCGTGCAGATGGACGTTGGGTTGTCCCCACCTTTTGGCTTTCATGAATAATGGGCCAGGCCAGCGTGGTGACGCACACCTGTGATCTCAGCACTAGGAGTTCCCTGGCTTCTTTGGAGCAGATCTCTTTTGCAAAGAAAAAAGAAGAAACACCCTGAACAAGTCCCACCGTACAGAAACAGACAAAAAGTGAACTGAAGTTGTAGGAAGCCTTTTTGAGGAACATGGGCCGTGGTTACTGTGGTGCTGTTAAGGTGCCCATGAGGAGGGAGAGAGTGCTGTCATTCCCACAACCCTGGTGGGAGTGTGAGACAGTACGTCCATGGGGGCCAGGGCCGAGCTGGGCTGACTTCTGGACACTCCACCTCGGGGCATCCCAGTGCCATGCAAGAAAGTACTCAAGTAATTCAGCAGCCAGTGCTATCTTTTTATTTCCTTAATATTTTCAATAGAACAAGGAACTATCTATTTTCGAATAATAAATTTAAAATAACTTCTATTCCCTAGTGTAAAAACTCAAGAGAAGAAATAAAAATTGTAAGGGATAACGCAGTTAAACGGAAAAGAGAATTTAAGGAATAAACAGCTAAGACAGAGAAAGGAGACAAGTTAGGAAATATGGCAGGGGCAAACCCATACATTTATATAAACAAGATGGTTAAGGTGATGGTCCTAAGAATTTCCATCAGGTTTTGGAAAATAGCAGTTAATGGATATCAACTCTCACCTTGGCTAACTCTATATGCTGATGTCTGTGAACTAAGCAACTACATTGTAGGTAATACTAAACCAAGCTTAAAATACCTGTCATTTTGGTCTTCTAAATGCATACTGCCT
The DNA here is from genome assembly GCA_004027165.1 of Ctenomys sociabilis. Taxonomy (NCBI): domain Eukaryota; kingdom Metazoa; phylum Chordata; class Mammalia; order Rodentia; family Ctenomyidae; genus Ctenomys; species Ctenomys sociabilis. The sequence goes on along the minus strand of PVKA01012057.1, from coordinate 42,099 downwards.
CTAATGTCATATCAATTATTGATATACTCCCTTTAAAGTAAATGTTTGTAAAAGAAAAAAGGGTATTAAAAGTAAATGAGAACCAGCCTGAGCTACAGAGTGAGCTTAAGGCCAGCCTGAACTGCATAGTGAGACCCTGTCTCAAAAAGACAAAAAAAAAAGTAAATGAGAAACAAGAAAAGCAAAATGTCACAGGATTGTCCTATACAATGTTATATATGGCTTGATTTCTAAATTACTATGCAAAAAAATGTGTAATTTTTTTTTAAAATTATACAGGGGTTTAAATTTTAGAAGATCTATGGTTATTGGAAAATAGCAGTTCCATTTTATGTCTAAGGTATTTGATATTCAGACAGATAGTGATGTAAAGCTTATCACTATCTTAATGGTACATGGTAATAATATCATTAAGCTTTTCTTCTGGATGTTTAACCATTAAAGTTTGAAACCAAAAATTAGGGAGATCAATGGGCTGAAAGACACTCAGGACATAAGAGAACCTGTGCTGTGACAACGTATAACTCAGTGGTGTCCCAAATTTTCTGATCAAGGTGATTATGGGGCTCACACAGGAAAATGACTCGACGATATATAGTGTGCCTAAGGAGAGTCACCTAGAGAGAAAAAATTCCTCTCAGGCTTTCACAGAGAACAACTTGGTCAAACAATGGCCGTGACTCATCCGCATGGCTGACACTGACAAGGGGCCTACAAAGTGCAGTACAGCGTTTCAGGATAAATCCTGAGGGTACGTGACTGACCTTATCATATAAAGAAGTTATATTTCTTGTTATGTAGGTCTTGCTTTATCTTGTTCTTAACCATCCAGCAGAAAAGTATAAAAATGAAGTATAAAAAGTAAAACCATATTAATATGCTGAGCTGCAGAAGGCTCAAGTCAACAACTTCGGACATTGCCAGTCCTACAGATAACCCACTGCTATTGTGGACTACTGGACTATTTTGGACTATTTTGCTGAATTCATCACCTACAATATTTAAATGACAATAGAGTACCCTTCTCTGATAAAACTAAACAACAACAAAAAAGGGGATACAAAGGAAGGACCTTTTTGTATCTGTATATTCAAAATAGGATAGAGATACAGCTACATTCTCTTAATTCAATGAATAAAAGGATTTGTTCTAATAGTGTTTATGGACAGGATATCATATCTGCATCTTGCATAATAAATAACCACTAAGACAACAAAATACAATGTATTAATTATTGAAACTGTCCTAATTGGTTTTGAAACTGTCTCATTGCTCTTTGTTTCTCAATAAAATTATTTTAAAAATACAACCTTGGCAAGGGGGAAAAAATAAACATGAAGACGCAGCCTTGGCCCCTGCTGGGGCCATGCAGAGATCACAGGGCAGGCTGCTTGGGGACCTCCGGGTCCTCCCCTCATAGGCTCCTGTAGAGAAGGTGCTATGGGAGCCCAGAGGAATGAGACTACCCTGGATCACCCATTTATTCATTCTTCCTTTTTGAGAAATATTTTCAGGCCCTGCTCCAGTTGAGCACCAGATAGGTTGGGATGATACAGTTTGTAGCCAGATATGGTGGTGCATGTTAGTAATCCCAGCAATCCAGAAGGCTGAGACAGGAGGATCACATGTTCAAACCCAACCTGGACAATTTAGGAACTTAGTCAGATCCTGTCTCAAAATGAAAATAAAAGATGGCTGAGGGTGGAGCTCAGTGCAAAGGCCCTGGTTTCCATCCCTAGTATGAAAGAGAAGAAAGAAAGAAAGAAAGAAAGAAAGAAAGAAAGAAAGAAAGAAAGAAAGAAAGAAAGAAAGAAAGAAAGAAAGAGAGAGAAAGGACACATGGCTCCCAAGGGCCGGTGAGATAGCTCAGCAGACTAAGTGCCTTTTTAGGTAAGCACAGGGACTGGGGTTCAATCCTCATGCCACGGCCCTGCCCCTGGGTGCACTGAGCCAGTGACCAAGTCCAGGCATGGTGGTGCATGCGTATAATCCCAGTGCTGGGGTGACTGAAAACAGGAGGATCACTACGAGTCTGAGCTGCATAGTGAGATCCTATACCAAATACATAAAGCAAATAAAAAGTGGCTCCTGTCTCCAGGGAGCTCACATTGTAGAAGCAGGTGAACTGGCCATGTGTTCTGCTGCTGTGTCAGAGGTACCAAGGACATAGTGAGGGGAGGGTGTTTCTGGGACTCAGACGTCAAGGACAGGCAGACAGACTGAATGAGCAGCATGGAAGGGCACATACGTAGTCCACTCTTGCATGCCATGGCTGGAAGTGGTGGGGACTCGAGCCGGATGCCACAGGCTGGGGCAGGACAGAGGTTTTTCCCTCTGTGCCAACTAATAGGCTGCCGTATGGCAGGTGCACAGCAATGGCAGCAGCCACTGTCTTATTGGTCACTTGGGCTCCCTGGGCCCCAGGGCCCATGGATGAGTCTGGATGGAGCCCCACACTGTTGGCTGTACCCAGGAGATGGACAAGGGAGTGCAGGACTGGGTGCCCCAGAGCAGTCTGCTTTTCTGTGTGGGAGGGAAACCGGCTCATCTCCCAAAGGTGCTTCTTGCAAATGCAAACTTGAGAAATAGCCAGGAAAAGGGGGATTGTAGGGTATTGGTCGTTCTGAGCTACTGTGACAAATGATCACAGATAAGGTGGCTTAAGTGGCATTTACATCTCACAGTTCTGGAGGCTGGGTGACCCAAGAACAAGGTGCACTTTGAAAGCCACATGTTCCTCGCTGCCGCGTTCCTCCGCACAGCTCCACCTCTGTCTTGTCTGCATGGACAGTGCAGTGGGTGGTGCACCCATCCTGCAGGGGCTGCCTTGCCCAGAAAACCCGCCCCCAGAAACCTGGATCTTAGGCTTGAGAGCTCCCCTCAATAAAATGTGCACTGAAGCCCCGCCTCGGGCTCTAGAGAGCTTCTTAGGACTTGGCCTAGAACCTAGTCAGCTGAGTTCTTGATTCAGGCTTTTCCTCAAATCCTGCGGTGCCAAACTCTGCCCTGGATCTTTGGCACAAAAGTGAGCTCAGATTGTTGCCACAGTAGATGGAGAGTTTTGCCGGTGCTCAGCTCCCCAGCCCACTTCTGGCTCCTCAGGCTGGCTTTGTACCTTGCCTGGCACCTGTGTAGTCCTGGAGTTGGCCACTCGGTGCCTCACTGTGGGTTCCCAGGAAGGATCCAGCCTGGTGGGTTTGTGCAGCTGAGTAGTTTCTGTGCCCCTGGTGCGCACATGGGCCTGGCGCATAGGATGCGTTGCAGATACTTGTGAAGGAGAAACAACTTCTGTAATTGCCAAGGAGAGCAGACAGCAGATGGCCAAGGTACAGGATCCCTGGGAGCCACCAGCACAGGGGGCCACCAGCCCATTCCTAGGTGCTGCCATGTGTCTCCCACCCCAGGCTCCAACTGAAGTCTCTAGACCATCTCTGGCGTGAGCTCCATCTTGGTTCACTGGCAGAGTCGGGTTCTGAGCTTTGGAATGGCAAACTCCTAAGTGGGCTCCACGTTCACCGCCTGCTGGTCTTCAGCTGTCTCCTGCTACAGCTGCTTCCAGGAATCTGGAGCTCTCTGAGCCAATAAATAGTGATGGGGTGGTGGTGGATGGGGACTTCTGTGACAGATCTCGTCTTCCACTGGAGGTGGGTGGCAGGGTCAGGCTGCTGCAACAACACCCAGAGTGTTATAGGCAGCTAAGTTAGCCATCAGGATTGCAGCCACAGGCACAGCTGAAGAGGATGGGTTATCAAGATGAAGACAGTGGCCTGTGCCTCCCTGAGGGGCAAACTGTAACTGAGGCTTGTAGTATAATTAGCACCACCTGGTCCCATGGGTCCAGGTAGGCACCAGTCCCAAGGTGGCTGACCAGAGCAGCTGGACCCACTCCTTCCCCCAAATGCCTTTGTTCTTTCTGTGTCCCCTTGCCACATGGTGTGTCTCCCTACTGGACCAAGATCAGCAGAGCACCTATACTTATAATCCCATAGGTTGATGGTAGTTTGACCCGTGTTGTACCAACATGGTGACCTTGCTCTCTAAATGACCCTTGACAAAGGGCCTCCATGGCAGCCCACTTGGGACCCCTCTGGAAAGCCTGTTGTTCTCTTTTTATCTCCAATGCAACTCTCCTAACTCTTGGTGTGCAACTTCATCCCTCAATGTTGTGGAACCACAAACACAGCACATTTGACCTCTAAATAGTTGAAAGCTCATGTTCATCGTAAATGAAGAGAATCAAGCTGCATGGTGGGGCTGCTCTCGGGCTGGCTACAGGTGCCAGGCTGGAGGCCCGACTGCCTGCCACTAGGAGCAAGAGCCCTGGCCCAGGGCTCCATGGCCCCCACGGGCTCCATTCCTTATCAAAGGAATGCAGAACAGTCAGTGTCTCTGGCTATTGAAAACTTCCAGTTCTCGGTAGGTGAAAGGGCTGATGTTTCCCATCCCTCTGGGATCCTCTCTGCAAATCCTGGGCTGGCGACCAGGGACCCAACTCCCTCAGGGCACAGGCGAGGCAACAAAAAGCCTGACTTTCCCAGCCCTTAAAAGAGCTGACAGGCCGTGGGTGCTCTGTGGTGGAGCTGGGTGAGGAAGCCTGGCACGGGGCCGGGGCCGGTCCCTCCACAAAGGACCTCTCTTCTTTCCCAGGCAAGCTGACAAATCCTGCAGCTCCCTCCGACTGTCAGGTCCTGGCCTGGGGTGCAGACAAGGTTCCCATGCCTGGTCTCTTCAGAAAACTACTAGCAGAGAAAAAGTGTACAGGGGCTTTTGGCTGTGCTCCTTGACTGAAGGCCAGAGAGCAGTGGGTTCACAATTACCTCACTATTGACTATCAGAGTAGTTTCTCTGTTTGACCTTCTTACAAGAATAGTTACCTTGGTGACAGATTGTTATCAGTTCCCTAACAATTCAGCTGAGAGCAGTTTCCTCCATGCTGAGAGCTGGGAACCAGCGGCCCCAGAGCTGGGTGCTTCGGCTTCTTCCTCTCTATTTGTGAGCTGCAAGCAGGCAGCACTGCTTGGAAATGGACCTTTGTTCCACAGCCAACCCCATCTGGGGCAGCTGGGACTGGGCAGTGGTGCTGGGTTTGTCCTCAGCAGGGTGCTGAGCTGAGCCCCCGGGGAGCTGCTCCCGGGGCAGGCAGTACACAGGAGACTTCAATGGGGGTGGGGTAGAGAGGGAGGGGCCCCAGCCATTCCTCCCACCCCTGCTTCTCTGTGTGACCCTTTGCTAACTAACCCTTTCCCAATCTATTGGATGTGAATCACTCTCTTGGCTGCAGATGAGTTTGAAAAGCTGGATGGATGATTCAGGAAGCATCTAGAAAAAAATTCTAGGAAATTCACAATAAAATATACCTTGACTTACAAAATGGCACTCTGTCCCAATGAACCTATCAGGAATGGAAAATAGCCTCAGTCAAAAGTGCATTTAATGCAACAACCTGCTGAACACCCAGCTCAGGAACACGGAGTCATTGCCCCTAGTGATGACCTGGTCAGTAGGAAGGGACAGCAAGGGCTCCAGTAGGCACCTGCATCACAGAAAGTTGGATGAGAGTTAGGTGGGGATGCAGAGCTCCGAAGACTCAGGTGTCCTGATCAGCTGGTTCAAATGAGGCTGGACTTGGGCCTGTCTCTCATTTGGGGTCGGAGCCTCATACTGGGCACAGCTCAGAGGGACAGAGCAGCCTTCTCTTGGCCTTTGGGTGTCAGTGAGAAAAAGTCCCATATTCAGTGGACCTACCTCAAGTCTCTCAGATGTTCCCTGAGAGGAACAGAAAGGCCACCCAGATTAGATTCCCCATCGACTGTCTTTGGCAACGAAAAGGGAAGCCACCTCTTCTGGAGGCTCAGCCTTGCCTGTGTTACCTCATTGCTCTGACTTGCCATGACCCTATGTGTACTTCTTGTGGTACTCCACTTTATAGGTCAGAACTCTGAGGTTGGGCAAAGGAAAAGAATCTGAGTCAACAGAATTGACCTTGTGTCTGTACCGCAGGCCTCAGATACTTTCACAAATCACTTAGGTTAAATGTGATACCAGAGGAGCACTGGAGAGGTTCGCTGTCCTCCCTGGAATAGGAAGGAAGGCAGAGCAGGGAGAAGGAGAAGAAAGAGGAAGAAGAGACTAGGATGTGTGGAGAGTGCCCCGGCCGGATGACTCCAACCACCCAGGGAAACACCTCTCCTGGGGGGCCACATGTCCTCCTCCTTGTCACAGAACGTAGGACAGAACCAGTGGGTGCATGGGGTGCAGGAGGAATGATGGTTATTTACCCACTGTTTCTTTAAGGGCCACACCGTGGCTGAAGAAAGAGTCTGCCCAGAGCATTAACTTTCCACCTTGAGGAGTTTGCACAACAGCTACGCGCATAGGCCTAGCTGACCTGACTGTCATCCTATGTTACTGTCCAACCCAACAGAGGTCAAAAGTCTGTCTCAGGTAAAACACCCTTTGTTGCTAACATTGGTCAATCTTTCTACATTTGTCTACCAATTTTACCCAGAAGGACTCTAACTACATCACAGGGGACCAGACCCAGCCAAACAAAAACATCACAGCCTTCAGACAACACTGGCCATGCTAAGAGCTGAGATGGATGACGGTAGAAGCACCATGACCTGAAGAAAGTTGTTCTGAGATGACATTTCCAGGCCACCTCCTCAGGTTAAAATCAGATGTAAGTCTTAGCCTCTCATCTTTATCCCAGACTCACTGGCTGTTCCCTTGCAATGTATCAATAAACTGTTCTGGTTTCCAGATTCTTCAGCTATTGGTAAATTCTTCTACCCCCAGGGACACTGGCCTCTCACGTACCTTGCTCCACTGGGCAGGATATGTTTGCAGGACTGCAAGGGGCTGCTTCTTGCCCAGCCCCAGGGGACAAGGGGCCCGGCAGCACGTGTGAGGTCAGCTGACCCAAGGTCCCTAGAGCCTTGTGCCCCTGGAGAATGGGGGGTGCACACCCCTGCACACACAGTCCCAGCATCCACAGGAACCCTGGGACGATCCATGGGCTTCAAGAGGGATGGAAGGACCCTCAAGACCCCAGCCAGCACAGCAGTGGTGGGGACAATGGGCTCATCCCTTTCCAGCCCTGCTCTGGTTTTTCATGGGCTTCGCATCTGCCAAGATGGGAGGATTGACACCTTGGCTATTGACAAGCACTGTGGATCAAGACTGCTCGTGCCCCGTAGCTGACTGGTGAGCCATCACCAGCACGCACGGCCCGGGGCCATGCCTCCCCTCCTCCCAGCCCTTTCTGGCACTGGAGGACTGCTAATGGCCACCCACCCCGGAGGAAATGGTGAGTTCTTTCCACTTCTGGCTGAGCTGTGAGGAGGCTGTTGGGCTGTTGGTCAGAATGGGGGATAGAAGAAGACCTGTAATTTTTTTTTAAGAGAAGGAAAACTACCATCACCTTTTGCCTATGTGACTGGGGCAGGGACTGAGGAGGGATGAGTACCTTCAAAGTGGGCTGGGGGAAAGGTGTCCTGATTACGCCAGCAGGGGATGCACTTGGGTGTCTGAGGAAATACACTACACATGGGACCGAGTTCTGGATGTGGCGGAGTCCTTCAGGATAATTCTTGTCTTTTTAATATGCGCCCAATTCCCCGTTTCCTTCTGTTCCCTGGTACTGTGTGCTCTCTATCTCAGGCTCATTTTGTATCTTTCCTGCTCCAGCTCCAGAATCAGCCATTTCCCTCAAGGAATCTTACCTCCTTTTTTTTTTTAGAGAATGAGCTTTAAAAATCAGTATGTGGAGCCAGGGAGATAGCCCAGTGGCACAAGCACCTGCCTGACAAGTGCAAGGTCCTGAGTTTGATTCCCAGTATGAAAAATGAAACAAAAGCCAAATAAACAGTATCTAAGAGCTGGATGTGCTCATTGCTACTGAGGCATTATTTCGCTAAGCTTCTTTTAGAGGACACCTAGGAAATAGATGCATGTAAACTAACACAGGTAGATGTTATGAGCATCTACCTTTCTTCCTACGTCTATTGGTGCATATATTTAAACTGTACTTTAGCCAACACAACAAAGAAACACAAAAATTTTAAACTTGTAAAATATTATAATAGGCATTCCCAGATATGACATGCACACAAAATATGCACACACACACACACACACACACTCGCACACCCGTACACACTCAGGCACACATGCTCCACATCATTAGTAATTAGGGAAATGGAGATTAAGCCACACTGAGGTCGCTACATATTACAATGGCTAAAATGAAAAAGATGGACCGCACAGAATCGATACAAGGGAGGATGTGAAGAACCTGAAACTCTTGTGCCCGGCTGGCAGGAACCTGAATGGCACAAACGCTGGAAAACTGCTTGGGAGCTTCATAAAAAGCCGAGCATTTACCCATGATAGGATCCAGCCATTCCATGCATAGGTGGACAAATGAACACTACATCACACAAGCATACAAAAGACTTGTATTCGGTGGTTTGGAACAGCTGTATTTTGAATAGCTAAAAGCTGCAGACAAATTACATACATCCTCTAGCGAGCGGATAAATGCAACACGGTATCTACGGGCCACAGACGCTACTCAGTGACAAAAAGAGCAGAGTGTTGAGACATGCAGTGAAGTTCTGGCAAGTCAAGGAGCCAGATGGCATGATTCTGTTTATGCAAAGTCCTAGAAACTGGAGACACACACTTGCAGATGACAGGGTGCCTCTGGATGGGGAGGGGTCTTCGGGGCTAGGAGGAGGGATTGCAAGTGGATAGGAAGGAATGTAGGGGCATAACAGTGAGAACTCAGATGAAGGTACTGCAGAAAATGCATTGGAAAGTCCATCTATGACTGGGTCCCAGGAGAGGGGACAAGCTGATGCATTGCAGTACTGCTATTGGCTGTGATGGGCTGAACAGAGGAGGAGCATGTATGTGTAGGACCCTGCAGGCCCGGGCGTCCCTGGATGTGAGAGGCAGATGGAGCACAGACAGGAGGCAAGGCTAAGAGCTGGGTGCAGATGGGAGGGGGGCTTCTCTGGAGACTGGAGAGTGAGCAGGCATCCCTGACCCCTCGCTTCTTTTTACTGTAGGAGTGTGGATGGAGAGACAGGAGGGTAAGCTCCAGGATGGTCCTACAATGGAGTTGTAGCTGACCCATTTGAAGAACAAAGAGACGCCCTGCTCGCTCTGAGCCGGAAGTACTTCTGGGTACTTCTGGGTACTTCCAGCTCAGAGGTTCTCGGGCCTCATCTTGGGAATGGGACCAGGTACGAGGGCCGCCTTCAGAATGTGGAAGAGCAGGCATGAGGCACTTAAAGGAAGACCTCTAGGGTTTGAGAACTGAAGAGGGTCCCACATCCCCCACCATGGTCCCAGCTGTCCAGTCTTGTGATGGCCAAGGTCCAGGGGGGCCCAGGTTCTTGGGATACCTGGCCGTTCCCCCCACTGCCTCCTCCCCCATCCCATGGGGTGCCAAGCCACTGCTGAGATAAGCTTCCTCCCTGCCAGTTCCTTCTCACTTCTGACAGGATGGCCTCTGAAACACTAGCAGCTCTGCTTCAAAGAAAACACAAGTCACAGTTCTGAAGTTCCTTAAGAAAACACAAGGGTTCATTCTTTAATGCTGGGGTTAGACCTTCACCGGGCAAGAGATATATTCTATGCATCTATGTATTAGCTGGTGAGCATGCGTCTTCCTGAGTCCCGGAGTGTGTTTCCCCGAGTACTGGGCTCTGTGGAGGTTGTTTTTCTCTTGGAAATGGGCTCTGGGGCTCCCACAGCATCCAGCATAGCTGCTAAGTGGGATTTGTGGTGCACCCCTCCTCTGTCTGCTCATCAGAACATCTCTTCCAGCATGCACAGGAAGAGCCAAATACTGCTCCAGGTTACCATTTCTTTTGTCTGATGATGTTTCATGATAAGCCCCTGTACAGTCCTTCACTGGGTCAATGTGACCCCAAAATTCCAGTGAGTAATGGCACTTAAGAAGCAGCACAAGCCCCAAGGAAGCATCCCAGCCCAGAGGCACAGCCAGCCTTCTCCAGGGGCCATGCCCTGTGTGCTCCATTTTCTGGGCCTACTGAAAATTGAGACTCCTCTTGTGTGCCAGCCAGAGTGGTGCCCAGCAGAGGCTGATTTGTGCAGAGGCTCTTCTGGAGCCTCAGGTCAGACTGTTGAGATGCTCGGGCCCCAGGGCTTGGGGCGGAGCAGAGGTTGCTGGGGCGGGAGGTAAGGGGTGAGCTTTGACAGCAGCCACCATGTGGATCCTGAGTTCTGTGGCTGCAGAGACAGTGAGAATCAATCCATGGACACGCTCCACGAGGGCAGAAAGAGAAGCAGGATGACACCCTGGGCTTGGCCAGTGGGGAGCCAGCTGCTGTCTGTACCTCAGCAGGGTCTTGCTGAGGCTGGCCTGGAAGACCCCTGGCATGGTGCGGTCAGGCCTCTAGGGTGGGAGCAGGACCTGCTCTCCCACTCTCGCAGAAGCCCAACCTGAACCACAAGCCCTGGCTGGTGTGTCAGGCTGTGACCTAAGGCACAATCTGCCCTGAGCCTTTGGGTTCTACATCCATGGAGACAACCAGACATGGATCCAAAATATGCAGAAAAATGTTTCATCAGTATTGAACCTGTGCAGACTTTATTTTTGTCATTCTCCCTTACAATACGGGGTATTAAGCATTTGTATAGCACTGGCATCGTATGAGGTGTTACAAGTAACCTGGAGGGGGACGTGTAGAGGTCATGAGCAAGTACAGTGCCATTTCCCATCAGGAACAGGAGCATCTGCGGCAGATTCTGGTCTCTTTGGGGCCTTCTGGGCTCCGTGTGTATCCAGGGGTGACCATGTATGGCTTACAGGATGGAAATTGGCTTTCCCAGGCTCAGGAAAGATCTCGCAAAGTGTACTGTGGTGGTAACAGGTGGGAGAGCTGAGAGGGAACGTCAGACCTGGGTGGGAAGTGGCTGGAGAGGGCCTTCTGGTTCCATGCAATCAGTGGGCAGGAGGAAGTAAAGACGTACCCTCAGGATCCTTGAGCTGCACAAGGCTGATGGCTGTCTCTAGGGCCCTGGGTAGAAGCAGAGGGTGAAGCTTCTCCGTGTCCCTGCTCTGCACTCTGATCCTCTTTGAGTCACACGGGACCCTGGGGAAGGGGCCTCATGCAGCTACCAATAATACCAACTGCATTCTGTGAATAAAGGGAGCTCTGTGTCTACAGTTAGGAGGGGACCTGGCTCAAACTATAGCACCCAGCAGGGAGAAGTGGGACCCTCAACCGAGAAGCCTAGGAGTCCATAAAGAGCCTGGGCCAGCCAGCCCAGGGAAGGGGCCAATGGAATAAGTGCTTCCCTGGCAAGCACAAGGATCTGAGTTCAATCCCTGGTTCTGAAGAAGAAAAAAAAAAAAAAACCCTCAGTGGAATAAGCACTTCCCTGGGAAGGGGCCAGGCGAGCCCACCTCAGAGGCCCCACTCTGCTTTCCTTCTGGCTTTGCAGCCCCTGCAGCCACATCTTCCAACCACCTTCTACTCTCTGCAGGGCCCACCTATAAGAAAAGAGGTGCTAAACACAGACTGGACAGCTCTCGAAGCCTGTGCAGCTCTGAGGAGCAACCCAGGTGCTGTTTCTTCCCGGATGCATCTGCTAAACACGGTCGGTCCTGCAGCTTCCAGCCAGAACAACCCAAAAGTCTGTGCTGGTTTTGCAAGAGTGGAGGGCCGTGGTTCACATAAGCCTCTTGTGCAATTTTTTTAGATCTGGAGATTTTGCCACATAAAGGTCCCTATGCCAAGAATCCATACCCCAGGGCCCTTCCTCTTGTCATTTAAGATTTTCAAGAAGGTAATTTATGGCTTCAGAACTGATTGCCAGATTGACAGCCTTAAAAATAAGAGGTGAAATCCAATCTGGATGGAGCCTAGGTCCAACTGCCTACCTTTAGAGAAAAGATTATTCACCATATGGGCATCTGGGGATACAGCAGTACTGAGGGCGGGGTTCACCACATCCCCTCCCCCAGGTTGAGATTTAAATCAACTTTGGCCCCAAATTATCTGCAATCAGTGGGAAGTGGAGGGTGGAAGGGACAAGAATTGTTCTGGGGTTGACAAGGTGCAAGGCAGCTTCCCGAAAATCCTGGGATAGGGCCAGTGAGAAAGCTCGATGGACTAAGCACCTGCTTAGACAAGCATAGGGACCGGGATTCAGTCCCCAGCACCGCATGCTGCACCCGCCCTGCCTCCAGGGTGTGCCTAGCTGGCTACTGGCTACCGAGACCAGAACTGGTGGACATGCTGGTAATCCCAGCTCTGGGGAGGCTGAAAACAGGAGGATGACAAGTCCAAGCTGCATAATGAAACCCTGAACCAAATTATATATATTTTTTTTTTCTTTTTTTTTTTTCTTTCTTTCTTTCTTTCTTTCTTTCTTTCTTTCTTTCTTTCTTTCTTTCTTTCTTTCTTTCTTTCTTTCTTCTTTTTGTATTTTAGGGAAGGATCTACAGGGTGTTCAGGATCTCACTACTAGATTGGACTCATAGGGATCTGCTTGTTTCCAGCCTCCTAAGAGTTGGGATTACAGGCCAGTACCATCACACCCAGTCTCAATTGCCATCTCAGCATGCCCCCAAGGGTGGGGCTGGAAGGGCAGGCCTGGGGATTGAACCCTTAGTCCCTGTGCCTGCTTACACGCACTTCAATCCACTGAGCTATGTGGCCAGCCCTCAAATATATTTTTAAAAAAGAAAAAGATCCTAGGACATTTTGCAGAGTGATAAAAAGTAATAATCGTTCCAAAAAGAGCCCCCTTGACCAACAATATAATGTACACCTGTCATCCCAGCATCTGAGAGGCAGAGGAAGGAGGATTTCTGCAAATTTGAGGCCAGCCTGGGTTGCAGAGTGAGTTCAAGGCTAGTCTGAGCTATGTTATAAAACCTATCTCAAAACAACAAAAAATGAACAGACAAACAAATAAATAAATATAAATGGCTCTCTTGGAACTTGATTCCTAAGGTGATTATAGTCACTGGAACACGCACTGACATGAGACCTGGTGCACCCCTGCCCCAGCCCCCGTGAGGCAGGGTTTCCTACTCCTGCCTGACCAGCGAGCACCCAAAGGTCAGAGCAGGAATTCCAAGAGCGCAGCTTCGCCCCAGTCGCTTCTGTGTCAGAGTTCCCAGGCCTGGCTGGCACGGGAAAGAGGCAGCGCACTGGGAGCTGCAGGGTCCCGCCGAGTCACCGTGACGGGCGGCGCAGGAAGCTACTTTCAAGTTCTTGAGATGGTTCAGGTGCACAGCCCGCTCTAAGAGCTGCTGTCCCAGACTCGGGGGACAAGGCCCCCTGGGGATGTCCCCAGGCTCCTCCAGTGGCTGCCTTACACGTGTCCAGCTGCCCTGGGCCTCAGAGCTTCCTCCCGGGAGTCCCCTCCTGCTCTGCTTCTCCCCCTGGCTCAGCTGGAATGTCACCTCCCCCTGGAAGTCACCTGGCCCCTGCAGGGGGACACATCAAGCCTCCAGGACACCTTCTGTGACATTCCAGCCTCATGGCTGGGCTGTTAATTAGCCTCCGGCACTTTGGCAGCTACAGCTCTTCTCTGAACTTAGTCTCCTCCAGCAGGCAGGAGGAGTTGGGTGAGACACTTGGATCAGTGGCTGCAGAATGTGCCACTGCAGTCCCCAGAGTCCCCACAGGGCCGGGCTTCCATGAGGGCCTCTGTGGGGACACAGATGCAGAAACCCCAGAAAGGAGCGCATGCGGAATCTTTCTACCCAAGTTTATTTCATTAGCACACAGTTCCTAAGATCCTGGGGTGAAAAAGGCAGAGGATACCCCATAGGAACCCAGGGGAGGGCTCAGGACCCCTAGAGCAGTCCTTGGTGGCGGGCCTCGCTGTCACCATGCAGCAATGCAAGACCCTAGCTGTGGTCCATACCACATACCCAAGACAGCTTCAGTGGTGTCACAAGCCACCAGGCATCCTTCAGGATCCCAAGCCCAAGAGATACTGCTAGGTAATGGAAGTTCTGGGGGGGAAGGTGTGTAGTTCTTTCTCTACCTTTAGAACATTATCAAATAAAATACATACAGAAGGTCAGATAAAATAAAAGCAGCACTCCATGAAGTAGAAGATGAATGCCCCTTAATCCCAACCAAGTCATGAAGCAGAGCTTTCCCTGGCACCCCGGAAGGCTCCATGCCTCACCCCCAATTTCTTCCCTTTCTAGAAGCACTCATGCTTCCATCTCTCTCTCGGGCGCTTCCTCCAGAGGCTTCTGATGGTTCCGCCACCAGGGCGTGCTTTCCCTGCCTTGCTGTTTAAAAATATCTGTGATGTCTTTAAACTTGAAGCTTAAGATCCCCACCTCTTTGGCACTCATGGGGTCGGTCACCCGCAGGGTCCCTGGTTCTGGGTTGGGCTGAGGCAGCCTCCACGCACTGCACTGCTCAACTTGTTGCTCCCGGTGCTACACTTCCTGAAATCCGACTGCTGGAGACTGAGATCCGTTTCTAATGCCTTTGGCAAGAATCGGGTGAAGGTGTGTTCTTTCGTCAGGAGGTGTCTGCTGGTCTCCTCTGCCCTCCTTCTCCTCCCTCTCCACTCCCTCTTTTCTCTCTTTTCCTTCTCTCTCCCACCTTGTCTTCGTCTTCGCTGCTGTGATTGTGGGTGTGAGTGCTACACCCAGCCTGGGGAAGGCAGCCTGAGAGCAACTTAAAGGAGACAGACTTGCTCTTGGTTGCTGTTGTTGCTGCGGCTCCTGCCCTTTTGCTCTTGCTGCTTTGCTGTTTTCCACCACCATGAACAGCTGCCCTCTGCCATGTGCCGCTCTGCCTTGGAGCCAGCTGAGTGTGGACTGAAACCTCCACAAACAGTGAACTAAATAAATCTTTCTTTCCTTCATTTTGAGTATTGGATATTTTATCCCAGCAATGAGAGAAGAGCCTCTGAGACGCAGGGCTACAGGACACCCTAGCTCAGATGTGTTCTTTTCGACACCTGTAGCTCTTTCTGCTGTCCTCAGGGTGGCTGGGGAGCTCGAGTCACACCAACTAGAAAAGAAAAGCCAACGCGTGGATCCACAGAAGAGCCATAAAATCTGGCTCATTTACGGAGAAGCCTGAGGTATGAACCATGCCTTAAATTTGAGGGTTAAGAAGGCAACAAAAATTCCAGCTAGTGGTGCACCGCACTTGTAATCCCTGCATTTGGGAGGCTGAGGCAGAAGGATCTCACCATGAGCTGGAGGTCAGTCTGGATTATATAGTGAGTTCAAGGCCAACCTGAAATACATGGTGAGACCCTTTTGTAAACAGAGAGAGAGAGAAGGAGGGAAGGAAGGAGGGAGGGAGGGAGGGAGAGAGAGACTTAACAACAAGTACAGTCTGTGTGCTGAGCCTTTGGAAACCCTTTTAGATAACAAAGATTTGCATTTGTCTGGTTTTCAAGGTAAACCCAAAGAACGTAGTGGGAGGGAGGTAGAGGAACAGCAGCTCTGAGAGATGAGCCTGGGTGTGGGGTGGGGGATCTCAACAGAGCACAGAGATCTGACCTGGGTGTGGCCTAGGGAAAGTGGAGGTATGGGAGGGAGCAGGAAGAAGCCAGGCCAGGCCACAGGAAACAGAGGCGCCACCTCAGGACCTCAGGGCAGAAGGTCCAGAGAAGTGAGTGTCCCAGACGGGAAGTGCCTGGAGTGGGCAGAGCTGGGGCAGAGCTCCAGAGGTGGTGACCTCCGCAACGAAAACTAAAGCACACTCATGTGCCCCCACAGTCCTCCTTGCAGCTGCAGCATCGACTCAAGAGAACTCAGGGATTACAAGTCTAACCTCAGCCCCAGCGTGTGCCAGGAAATATCTCGTGCTGATTATTACTGCTGCATCTGTGTAGTACAGCGGTACTGCAGCTTCCATTCTTTCCATGACGTAAGCTGGTCACAGAATCCTAGAAAGACTCAAGTTCCTCAAAGGCCTATCAGCAGCCTTTGGGAAGAAAAGGCATTGATGTGTGTGCAATGCTGTTTCTCATGATGCCATTTCAATTTACATCATGTAGGCCACTGCAGCTCTGAAAATGAAGTGCATGCAAATCGCAAGCTGCATATTTTTTCTAATTGGGAAATGAGTTTGAAAGGCATTTATGAATCCCAGAAACAAAGAAATGATCCTATGAGCAAGAAGTGACTATAGAGACTGCGCGTGGAGGCACATGTCTATAATCCCAGCTGTTTTTTTTTTTTTTTTTTTTGCAGTACCAGGGATTGAACTCAGGGACTTGTGCTTGCCAGGCAAGCACTTATTCTACTGAGCCATCTACCCAGCCCTATAATCCCAGCTCTTGAGGGAAAATGAGAGGATCACTATGAGTCTGACCTGATCTGTGTAGTGACACCCTGTAATCCCTGTATTAAATAAAAATACAGCGGCTATAGTATTCTACTAACCCCATGCAGACGATCTTGCACCAGGGAGCAAGCTGTGCCTGGAGCTGTGCTTGGCGTGGGATGGAGGGAAGGTGAGAGTGGAAGGGTTCACAGAGAGGAAATAAGCCCTCCTGTGTGGGAGACCAGAGAAAGGGCTGGCCCCAAGGTGGAGGGTCAGGGAGGGAGTTGGCGCCCAGAGGCAGGAGCCAAAAGGGGAAGTTTGATTTTCCTGGTGAGAGGGGCAGTAGCAGGGATGCATTGGGAAATTGACGCTGAGTGTGTTGGGATTTTTAGATATGACAGGCAGAACTGTTCAAAATAATAGTTGTTTCAAGATATAACTGTTGGAAGGGACGGGAAACCAGATGCTCACGCGGCCGGTGTGAGGCCCGAGTTCTGTCTCTGCCAAGGCACGAGTCCAGGACCTCAGAATGAGACTGTATTTGGAGATAGTCGTTAAGAAGAAGTCAGTTAAAATGAGGTCATCGCATTTTGTGGGTCACCTCACCCAACATTACCAGTGGCCTAGTAAGAAGAAGAAATTGGGACACAGAAACTCAGAGGGAGGCCTCAGTGGTAGTCCAGGGGCAAAAAGGCAATTCTGTGGACACTTTGACCTGGGACCTTGAGAGTCCAGAGCAGTGGGGCACAGTTCTGCCATGCAGGTCTGCAGTTCCCCGTCACAGCAGCCGTGGTCCCAGGCCCCCCACGTGGCAATGCAGGTAGGCAGAGTGGTCACTGATCTTTGGTCCTGTGGCTGAGTTAGGCCTTGTCCTTGTTCTACACTGCAGTCAGTGTGGTCCCAAGTCCCACGCGTGGATGGGAGGACCAGCCCTTGTGGGTATGGGTCTCCTGTGGTCATTGGGTCACTGGATCTCAGGGCCCCTCATACATAACCCTGGACTCTTCTATAGTCCTCTGCATAGCTGCTTTTGGCCTATAGCCAGGGAGACACGTGTGTGGGAGGACTGGGGAAAATGCTGCTTTTTGTCATCCTAGTTGCCTTTTTCGCAGCTTTTTCAGTGGTCCTCACACCACTGAAGCACTGTGGATGTTGTTCTGAGGGCTTCTCTGCCTGTTCCCATGGCGTTCCATGATCTTCCAAGTAAGGAACCATTGAGCCCAGAGAAAAAGAACCGCAAGGTCTGATGGAAAGTTGGGTCATTCGATGGGAATCTGGCCACTGTCACGACTCCTGACTTTGGAAACAAAAATAATGAGGAAACATCTCCACTTTAATAAAATTATCATTTCTTTGGAATGCTTTCGGGATGGTGGATGGAAACATGGTGCTGCCAGAGCGCACGGTCCCAGGCTGTCAGTGCATTCCGGCTCTTCCCTTTCCAGCTCTTCTGGCTCTGACACTTCCGGTTCCAGTGTCTCCTCCAAGTCTACATGTGAGGTTGTGCACGGTTTGACCAGAGCCCCACATAGGGCAGCTTGTAGCGGTGACGATGGGGCCACTGTCCTAGGTGCTTGGGCCCTGGACACGCTGCCCTGGACTCCTCTCTGGCTGCAAATTCTCCAGCAGAGAGACCACCACACCCTGTGTCTCTCACCCACCCAGGCCCACATTTCACACTCTGTGGCAGCCAGGAGAAAAGCAAGGACAGTGAGGCGACTGAATCAATAGCCCTCCATTTCTGGGACCCACATAAACATGCTGCTGTGGCCAGATTCTGCCTTTCTTGCTGTTTGTTGGTTTGCTCTCCTGGATGGAAGGGCTTCACATTTTCTAATAAAGTAGGATGTTCAAGTGTGCTCATTGTGACAGAGATGGCTTCCGCTCCTTGGTCCCAGGGTACCATGCAGCAGCCAACTCTTGTGTGGTAGCTGCTTCCTTGTTTTGTTCTTGTTTTTTTTTTGTCAAGTACTCTATTTGTGTTTCTCCCTTCACCCCTCTCTTCCTTCCCCTCCCCACTCCCCTTCTCCTTCTCTGATAACTCTCTTAATCCTTTAGAGTAACTGGGACCAGGGAGGTGTAAGCAGAGAACTTGCTTTATATGCAGAAAACAGAGACTTTGTCAGTGACACACTGCTTTGTTCTCACATTTGAGACCTTTTAGGAAGCCAAGTGCCAGGGGAGGCAGCACACACCTGCAACCTGGCACTCGGGGAGGCTGAGACAGGGGGGTGGCATGCTCTAGCCAGCTTGGGCGACGCAGCAAGATCCTGCCACAAATGAAAAGTGCCAAAAGACTGGGCTTGTAGTTCAGTCCAAGAAGGAGGAGAAAAGAAGAAAGAAGAAGGAAGGAGGAGGAGGAGGAAGAGGAAGAGGAGGCAGCAGCCATGACCAGCAGCTGAAAATGTTCTGCAAAAACAGCCAGTGTTGCAGAGTCTCCTAGGCATCGTGATAACATGAAATGCTTCTGAACTCTGAAGCGTGGTTTCCACATGCTTGCTTCCTTCATTTTCACACTGAACTGCTTCTCTAGTTCACTCCATGACAATTCCAGGAAGCCCCTGCCCACCGCCCATTCAAATTCATTTGAACTAACTGAGACATGAACTGTAGCTATTCTAGAATGGCTCCTTTATCTTGTTTTAAAAGAGTGTATTATGTTACAGAAATGTTCAAGTATCTGTGAAAGTAAATGGCGATATTCCTTATGGGTGACACACCCAGTTAAACTCCCCGTGGTATATTTGGTCTGTACTTCTGAGCTTTGTAGAACACTGATCATTAATGCCATGGGAAAAGTTTGTGAGCTTGTTCATGCAAATTGGGTGGGATTTAAAAAGAAATCACTCCTTCACAAAAAATATACAGTTGGCATATTCTCCATATCTATACTATTTTTTTTTCCTGTATTTTAGGGAAGGGTCTACAGGGTGTTCAGGGTCTCACTACTAGATCAGACTTGGAGTGATCCTCCTGTTTACAGCCTCCTAAGTGCTGGGATTATAAGCCCACACCACCATGCCCAGTCTCAAGGGCATCTCAGCATGCCCTGGGGGCGGGGGCAGGGCCCACACAGCAGGCCTGGGGATGCGAACCCTGGCCCCTGTACCTGCTTTAATCGGCTGAGCTATTTGGCTGGCCCTATACTATTAAAGAAGCTGTCACAGTATTGAATGGCCAATGTCATAAAGCTGTGACAGCTCTTGACAAATGTAGCACAATACATAATTGAAACTTTTTATAGTGTCATAAGTATGTTTTGATAAAGCTCTGCTCCACTTAGAGGTTAAGAGAATTGCTTACTTTTCAAACTAGGCGGAGGAACTGAAAACTTCATATCATAGGGATATATATGTACCTATGTTTATAGCGGCACAATTTGGGATAGCCAAACCTTAGAAACAACCAAGATGCCGGTCACATGAGGAATGGTTGAAACAGATGTGGTATTTTTTATACAATGGAGTATTACTCAGCTATAAAGCATGATAAACTTAAAGCCTTCATATTTAAGTGGATGCCACTTGAACATATACTTATAAGCAAAATAAACCAGACCCACATATGCAAATTTCATATAGTTTCCCTGGTATAACTCAAATGAAGAATTGCAAATAACACAATTAAAAGGAAAGCAAGAACTTGAGGGTCAGACAATGAAAACAGGGCAAGGAGAAACATTAAGAAACATGACAGAGGCACGACCATTCACTTATACACACTAGATGGGTAAGACAATGATCCTGAGAAACATCAGGAGATTTTTGAAACTTGCAGTTAAGAGGTAGGATTCTCACCCCAACTAGCTATGTATGGTGATACCTGTGAACCAAGCAACTGCACTGAATTTAACAAAGTGTAATAGAAGGGTCACACTCCAAGTGTCTGTCATTCTGGTCTTCTAAATATGTACTTCTCGTCATGACATACCAGCTATTGCTATACTGCCATTTTTTAAAGGGTAATAAATGAAAAATAAGACAAAAATATGTCACAAGACAGTCCTGCTACAATGCTACTATGCTGTATATGGATGGATTTCTAAATATCTATGTAAATATATGTAAGTGTTCATTCCTATTTAAAATTTCTTTTTCTTCTTCTTCATATTCTGTATGGACTTAGAGTTTAGTATCTCAGTACTTGATGGAAAATACATGTTCCATGTTATGCCTATGATGTCTGATATTTAGACAAGTAGTGTGGGTAAACCAAACTGTATATCTTGCAGGGTAATGCTAAGCTTCTCTTCTGGAGGGTTAACTACCTAAGTTTGCAGATCAAAAACTGGAGAAAAAGAAAGGCTGCAAGGTCAGTCAACATTTTGGCCCTAGCCTTTCAAGGTCAACGAAGACTCAGGACATAGGGGAATTTGTACTATAACATCATTTAACTTAGTTGTGCCCCAAATTTTCTGATCAAGGAGATTATGGGGCCACAGAGGAATGTGACTGATGATGTATAGTGTGCCTAAGGAGAGTCACATGGAGAGAAAACTTTCTCTCAGGCTTCCACAGACAGCAAATTGGTCAAGCAATAGCCATGACTCATCCACAAGGCTGACACACTGACAAGGGATCTACAAAGTGCCGTACAGGGTTACAGGATAAACCCTGAGGGTACCTGACTGACCTTATCTGATACAAAAGTTACATTTCTTGTTATATAGGTCTTGCTTTAACTCGGTGTTAACCATTCAGCAGAAAAGTTATAAAAATGGAGGTATATAAAGTCATATTAATATACTGAGCTGTGAATGGCTCAAGTCAACAACTTCCGTGGATAACCTGTTTCTATTGCGGACTGCTGATCTGTGTTGGATTGTTTTATTTAATATATTATATATATATATATATATATATATATATATATATATATATATATATATATATATATATATATTTAAAAATTAGCTATCCGTGCTTTGAAAACCTGTAAAATATGTATAGTTGTATGTTACCCTGTTTATGTCATTTTTTTCTGTTTGTTTTTGCTTCTATTTTTCACTCTGTAAGTTAAAATACAAATAAATGAATTCAAAGAAAAACTAGGTGTTATGGTACATAACTGTAATCCCAGCCCTCTGGGAGTTTGAGCCCATCCTGGGCAATTTAGCAATTTAATGAGATTGAGCTCATTTGAAAATTAAAGAATTAGAAAAGGAGTGAGGTTGTAGTTCAGGGTTCAATCTTCATTGCCAAAAACAAAAACAAAAAGAAATCATTCACTTTCCAGTTAGATATTTTTCATGGTGAAATGCTTCACAGTGATGTAGCATAATTATTTTCTTCTAAAAATATATTCCTGCCATAGCTACAAATCAAAAAGGCTTGGGAAGTGGGGTCCTTTGGTTTAATCACCAAGCAGAGTAGAGATTCAGGGCTTCCCTCGGGGTAGACACTCTCTTCACACACACACCCCCGCTTGCTCCCCTAGGCCTCACTTGCCCTTTTCACAGCTTTCCGCACTGATGCAGAGAGACCCCTGCTCCTGAGCACCTGCAGCCCACGGCCAGCTACTCCTCAGCCCCCCTAAATGAAGTCTCTACTTTGCAAACCCCATGGTTGCCAATTTTATGACAATCTCCCTCCAAAGGACTGATCCAAGAAACTGAATTTACTGACACTTGTTTTAGTTACCACCAACACCCCCACAAAAATAAAAAGGAGCAGTTATACACTGAGGTACAGAATACCAGACACCACACGTCCATTTCTCTAAACAGCAGCACACAGAGCGAGCAGAATCTGCTGGGCGGTGGGGCGGAGTGAGGCAGTTAGGGTGCAGGAAGGGTCAGCTTTGACTGGCTCGGGATCTATCTGCCCAGGGGCTGGGGGAGAACACTTCTGGGTGTGTCTGAGTGTGCCCTAAGAGGGCCTTGGCGTCTGCATCTGTCCCCTTCCCCTCTGGAGCTGCTCCTCAGCTCTGCTCCTGGCCCCAAGAGCCAAGCAGCTTTGCCTCCCCACACCCTTCCATTGTGATGTTCCCGCTTGGAGCCAGCTGACCGTGGGCTGAGTACCCCAAGAGCCTGAGCCACATGAAACCTGTTCTCCTTCAAACTGTGGGCGCCTGGTACTGTGTGCAGCAAGGAGAAAGTGACTAGGACACTGGGGAGGCCCTGTTACCAAGGTGAGTCCTCAGGAGGCCTCAAATGCAGGCGACCTTCCCACTTCTCCCAGCCAGCACACAGGATAAACACCACTCTGTGTGTTATTTTCCCTGGTCTGAAAGGCTGGAGGGTCCTCCCACCTGCAACTCTCCAAGTGCAGGTTCAATCTTGTTTTCCCAAGAAGACTTTACCTTTGGTGAAAGAGGAAGGGGATACTGTGGATCGCTGTCTTATGCTGGAGTTTGCTCCTGAACTACAAAAAAGATGGTACATGTCACTTCACATGCCTTCTGGCATCACCTGGTTACATCAGAGTCCCTCCTCACACTGTGTTGTCACATTTCCTGATTGTTTTTTAAGAACTCTGGTTCCAAGACACGGAGAAACAGCTCAATAGAAGAAAATTTCCTGAACCCAAGGAAAAGAAGAAGAAAGAGGAGGAGAAGGAGAATGAGGAGAATAAAAAGGAAGAGAAGGAGAAAATTGAAGCAATTAAAGCTTTAATTTTTCATGACTGTATCTCTATAAATGTAAATGACTCACAGACACCATGAAATATTAATCAAACCAGTAATCCAGGATTACAGCCCATGCCAAAGCGCTCCCTTTGTCCAAGGAAAAGGCACTGGACAGCAATTTTTGCAGATCCAGCTTCTGGTAGGGGATGTCCGGGCCCACATTTGACGCTTGTTTTCTCATAGGGACCAGTCTTGAGTGGAATAAAGGCCATCCAGGCCCAGGAGCAGGGGAGAAAGGAGGGCAGGGATAGACCCATGTGGAAGCTACCAGAGGGCACATCCCTCACCAGGACCCAACTCCCCATAGCAGAGGTGTCTCTCCCTCCATCACCCACCCACTCACCGCCGCCTGGGAAACCATCAGAGTGAGGCTGCACTGCGTGGTGCTGCTGGAGAAGGGAGCAGCACAGATAATGGCACTGTGGGGGCTTCCAGGCAGGGCGGTGGGCTGGCTGCCCATGCCAGGGTGGTCTCCAAGGTGTCCTTTGAGGAGCTTGGTCTCCATCATTGTGGTCCTGCTCACTCCATGGCCTGCAACCCATGTGATGCCAGGCTTAGTCTCTGGTCCCTCCTGAGCGGGCAACACAGGTCTCAGCTGGGTACCCCCATTGGTCAGGGGAGCCCATGCTGGGAGGTAGGAGTGCCAGAGTCACCCATTCTCCTCAGCAGTGACCTACAGTTAGGGGGTAGCTTGATGCCACTAGGTTAGTGTGCTGGATGGGGAGGGGGCAGTGCTCTGGAGTGGTTTGATGGCTGTGGCCTTCATCTTCCATGTGAGACACTTGGCTCCTGGCTACCACTTGCCCTGTGCTGGCTGCACAGAGATAGTGGCTCTGGCCTGTGGACTCGTCGTAAGGGTTATGGGCCTGGAGCTCAGGGCCTTCTGCCTGAGTGAGTTTTCTGCTCTTCATCTTCTGAGTGTGGGATGGATGGGGTGTGGGGTGGGGGCACTGGGCATGGAGTGGGGGCTCCCTAGTGTTGAATCTTCATTCTGCATCAGAAGAGTGCAGGGTTCAGAAGAGCAGCTGTCTGTTTGTCTGTCTGTCTGTCTGTCTGTCTGCTTGCCTTCACACGGCCTTGTCCCTGTCTCTATGTATCAAACCTTTTCTTTCTTGTATTAGGACATCACTGGTCCCTGGATTTAGGGCCCCATTTTATCTAATTCAGAATAATCTCATCTTGAGGTCCTTAATCTACTTCCATCTAAAGCCCATCTCCAAGTCAGACCACTTCCACAGGCATCAGGGGTGTGGACCAGACATACCCATTTTGGGAATGCTGTTCGATGCACTCCACAGCTAGACACAAAATTCCACACTGGTAAGAGCAGTGTGATGCAGCGTCCACCCCTACGCGATGGTGCTTTGCTCATGGGTCCCTAGAGGGTCTCCTGAAGGGGACCAGGCACTGTGGAGCCCCTGTGACACGGTGCTCACACAAGGGATTTTAGAGCCAGGCAGATCTAGCCGCAAGTCCCGAGTCACCAGCCACGTTTTTCCTACCAATACCAGGGCTCATTTCCTTATCTCTGAAGTGGGCACAGGGCCCCTAACCAGGTATTCTCAGGACAAAAGAGAAAATGTTCACAGTATCCAGTCCATAAACTCTCTGTGAGACCCTCATCCTGCTACGGTTTATGTCTAGACGTTCCTCGAAAGCCTCATATGTTTAGAGGTAGGGCTTTTGTGAGATGACTGGATCTAGGGTTTTTGACACAGGGCCATTGTTATGTAAGAACTAGACTGGTTCACTGGTTGGGTTTAGCATAGTTTCGTGTGTGAGTAATGGAGATACTGAAAAGAGGAGACCACCTGGGTGTGGGTGGTACCAACCAATAGCCTTATAATGGACCAAAAAGGGAAAGAAGAAGGAGGGCTTGCTGCTGCCTGCCATGGACTGTTCCTCATCAGTCATGCCCCCTGCCTGGAACCAGCCCACTGTGGACAAAAGCCTCTGCACTCTGTGAACTAAAATAAACCTTTCCTTATAGGTATCAGGTATTTTATCCCAGACTTTGTGACCTCAGCTGAGCCCTGGGAATCCTCACTGAAACAGGAAGCCTGGGGCAACCAACAGCCACTATCCCTGATGCCAGCCATGCTAGAGTTCTTTCACCTGAGGCACCTTCTCCCATGTCACATTGTGTGCAGGTCCTAAACCTTTGTCCAGGTAGGCGCTGGCACCTGGGGAGAGTAAAGGGCGGCCACCACCTTGGCTTGCCACTGACCCTGCATGTCCCCTCCTGCTCTCAGCCCGTCCTTCAGTGGCCATGACCCAGTCTACCCTGTCCCATGTCTCATCCACACACATGGTCTTAGGGGTCGGGTGGGTCCTGAGGTTCTATGTCCCCACAAGCCCCCTTGATGGTTGGTTGATTGTATCAACCTGAGTAAGAGAAGCTCAGCGAATGGGCTCAGCAATTCCACACACTTGAGTGTAGGAGGCCCGCCCTAGGGCGGCCATCACCTGGGTGGGATAAAGGGGGACTGCAGAAGGACAAATCAAGTCTTTGTCTTCACCTTCCATCCCATACCTGTTGACCTCCTGATGTGGCTTCACTTACACGCGACAAGACAGGGAGCTCCAGGCCTTCCACTGGATCCTTCATTCTCCAGCATGCAGACAGACCCTCTGCATTCTCTTCCACCGGTGGCCATTGCAAGCCAGTCGTGTACACTTGTATCTTGTGTGCTATGTCTGCTTCTCTAGTAAACACTGACTGACGCAGAAGCCATCACCAGGAGCAAGGTGTGCGTGGGCTGCACAAGGCATCAGGCCCTTGGAGGGCTCCCATGCCCTGCCTGTGCCATTTCTGCCAAGCGCAGTGCTGGTCTGCATGGCCTGGCTGCACAGATGGGACACACCCCTGCGTGGGGTCGGAGTTGTCACCGCTGTCTCTGTCACCACACTGCAGTGCAAGCTCATGGCACAGATGCACCCCAGATGCCATCCACACGCAGCTCTCTGGTGGAGCCACGCTCTCTCTGACCTCCAGATTTGTGCCCTGCTCCATGCAGCAAAGTCCTCCTCGTCCCTCCAGGATCTGCAACCCCCAGGCCACCTCCTGATACTTTTTTTTTTTGTCTTTTTGAGACAGGGTCTCACTATGCAGCTCAGGCTGGCCTTAAGCTCACTTTGTAGCTCAGGCTGATCTCGAACCCACAACAATCCTCCTGCCTCAGCCTCCCGAGTGCTGGGATTACAGGCCTGCGCCACCACGCCCGGCTCCTCCTGATACTTTTATCTATCGATTGATCTTTGCAATTGATCTTTGGGTGACTGCACAGATGTGTGCTCGTGTGTGTGTGTGTGTATGTGTGTGTGCACGTGTGAGTGCATGCACGCACATCTATGTCTGTGTGGGTTATGGGTGTTCAACACAGGGCTTTCACACTGAGCTATGTAACAGCCTCTTTTATTTTGAGGTATGATTGAAATTGCCCAGGCTGGCCTTGAAATTACGTTCTTCCTGCCTCAGCTTCCTGAATGATGGACTTACAGAAAAGTGCCACCAAGACCAGCTCAATACCTTGATTTTTTAAGAATCATTTCAGACTTCTGGCATCCAAGACCGTAGGATCATATATTGGTGTCACTGAAGCTGCTCAATTGTGGTCACTTATTACAACAGCCATCAGAAACTAATATAAACATTGTCTTTTTAAGCCAGGCATGGTGGCTCATGCCTGTAATTCCAGCACTCAGGGGGTTGAAGGAGGAGGATCTCTGTGAGTTCCAGACCAGCTTGAACTGCACAGTGAGACCTATCTCAAAAAGACAAAAAAAAAAAAAAAAAAAAAAAGAGTTCTTTTTATAAAAACTGTCCACATTACTGTTCTGTTTCTGGTAGGCTTTTCAGCCATACCCTTTTCAGTTTTCTATATCATGTTTCATAAGTCCTGTAGTGAAAACTAAGCCCTAACAACAAACATTATTTCCTCCACATTGACCCCACTGTTGGGTCCTCGAGGTCGTTTGTGGCGCTTCCCATGACACAGCCCCACTCCCTCAGCGACACCGAGGGTGTTGTACAGCATCTTCCGCCCCTGTCCATGCAGTGTGGGATCCCCGGCTCAGGGATCACAGAGACGTTCAGGACAGAGGGCCATTACATATCAGTGGTCAGAAGCATCATACTCACAGGCAGGAAGTGGATCTGGGTATTTCAGCAGCTATGGGACAGACTCATCCTTGCCTCCTATGACCACGTTATAGCGAGGAACATAATTAAGTAGAGCAGGACAATCCTTTGAGTGGAAGCAGTAAGACTTGTAGAGCAGAAAGCCTCGATGCACACCAGCTTAGAAACAGACTGGGGCGTGGCCACTTGCGTTAGAAAGAGAAAGCACATTATTTCATGATCCCAACCACAACAGTTGTGCTTGCAGAATGGGCATCTACAAGCTTCACTAGAACACGGGGTGTAATCTGGGTTTCGGCCCCATACATCTGACCCGTGCTCCCCCTAGGTGAGAATGCAGCCATGCAGTAGCTCAACTGCTGTGTTTCAAAACCCAGAAGCAGGGGCTGGGGAGATGGCTCGGTGGAATATGTGCTTCCTGGCAAGTGCAAGGGTTGAATCCCTGGTTCTGCCAAAAAAAAAAAAAAAAAAAAAACAAGAAAAAAAAAACCCACAAAACAAACAAACAAACAAAAAAACCCAGGAGCACAGGAAGATGCTCCATTTGAGGTGACCAAGAAGCACCCCTGGAGCTCAGCACCATGGGACCTGGGGCTGTGGGACAGCAGGGGGAAAGACCAGTGAACCAGCTCGCGATGTGGCCCTGTGTACTGAAGTTCCCTGACACCTGGTCTCTTCCACGCCAGGCTTTGGTTTCCCCTAGGGATGTGTGCTGCTGTTTCCATTGGGGCACAAACTAACTGTCAAAGATTCAGCCCTGTCTTAGTTATTCTTCTTTCACTGCTGGGACAAATACCCGACACTCACAATGAAGGAAGGGAAGGTTTATTTAGCTCACAGTTACTGAAGGTTTCAGTCCATATTCAGCTGGGTCCAAGGCAGAGCAGCACAAAGCAGAAAGCAATTTTTAATGGAAGCAGCAAAGAGCTAGAGAGCAAAGGAGGGGTAACAGCAGCTCAAGCCCTTAACTTCTCCTTCCTCCTTACACTGTATTGCAAATTACCTGCCCCAGGGCAGGTGCAGCAGCCCCACCACAATAATCAGTCACAAACTCCAGAAGCCCCTCCTCCCCCCACTGGAGGCTTTGGGGGGCCAGCTAGGCACAATCCATAACAAGGACCCTTGGCTTGAGAAGCTGGAGAAGGCTATCTGGTGACCTCTGTGACTGCAGGAATAAAGCAGCAGTCTAGGGATAGAACTATGGCTTTGCTTATCACTGTGTGTGGGGGTTTTGGCTCCCCTCTGTCCACAGCCTCCACCTCTCTTTCTGGCTCACCTGGAACACAGGTGTTTGGGAGAGAGAGGAAGAACTTCCTGGTGGCCTCACCACCCTAGAGGGAGAACCTGGTCACACTAAGGCCCGATTCGGGAAGTCCTGTCCCTGGGCCAGCTGCCCAGGCTGCAGGGAGCATCCTCTGTGGGATGCCCAGGGGAAAATGGGTCCACAGCTGCCCCTGTTTGGTTGGAGGGAGGAGAGGAGGGGCAGGGCCTGGCTGGGCACAGTACTGGGCAGCATGGGGTGCAGGGCAGGGAAGGAAGCGCTGCTTTTCTGTGTGACCCTGCCCCAGACCCCACCCCACCCCATCCTCTCGGCCCTGAGCTCTGCACAGAGTCCTTGACCATTCCCAGTGGGGCCGGAGAGTGGGCCTGGCAGGCTGTGGACACTCAGCTGCCCTGAATGGGCAGAGACCACACTGGGCAATGTGGGTGGGGAAGGAGCGTGGCTGGTGGGGGATCAGCTGCAGGGGGCAGGGGCCAGGGCGATGGTGGGCCTTCCAGCTGGGAGTGCTTGGAGCTCAGGGGCGGGAGGGAGGCCAGCACTTTGTCACACTTCTGGGCCTGATTGGAGGCCTGGACCCTTTCCTCTGTGTGGGCCCTGGACCATGCAGACCGCTGCCCATGTTGCCATCAGAGTGGCGTGGTGGAAGGTGTCACTTTCTCCTCATGGCCGGGGTCATCTGTGCTGCCTTGTGACTTTGTCAGAAGTGACTCTTGGTGGCTGAGGATGAGGAATTTCTTGAGCAGCTCCTCATATGCCCTGGACATACGAGGACTATTTGAGCTGAGCGTGACTGCTGGGTCCCACGGGAAGGGCATGGTTAGTTTTGTAAGACAGTTGACCCACTGTGACATAGGGCACTCTGACCTCAGCAGCACTCTGCTGCCATCCTCCCAGGTGGCTTTGCTTTGCATTTTGCCGGGGACCTATGATGTGGAGGCACCTACCACAGGCTTCTCTGACATCAGAGTATGCGCTCTGATGAGACCTCTGTGCAGATCCCATCCATCTTTAAATTAGATAATGAGTTTTTTTCTTTTTTTTTGTACTGTGGAGTTTGAAGAGCTCTTTGGGCCCATCTTTTGAGAACCTTTTTGCAAAGCAGACATTTCCAGTCCTGCCAGGATCTTTTTTGAAAAAATCATCTATCTATCTATCTATCTATCTATCTATCTATCTATCTATCTATCTATCTATCTATCTATCATCTATCTGGTACAGGGTCTCCCTATGCAGCTTGGACTCATAGTGACCCTCCTGTCTCAGCCTCCCCAGCACTGGGATTACAGGTGTGCACCACCATACCTGATTTTGGTGGCCAGCACAGCATGCCCAGGTTCTGGGACCAGTACAGGCATGTGGTACCAAGGATTGAACTCAGGTCCTTGCGCTTGCCAGGTCACCACTTAGGCTGCTGAGCTATCTCCCTGGTCCTAGTACCAGGATCTTGTTTGGGGCGGCACTGAACCTACAGACCCATGTGTCATGAGAGTGTTAGAGGGAATCCCCTGCCTCACAAGGAGCAGGCTGGGCAGCCTGGGAGGGGCACTGAGTCACCTATGCAGTGCGCCCTCTGCTTCCGCCCACCCTTCAGGCTTGACTCAGAATGGTGCACTTTCTCCTCCACCCCTCAGTGCCACTGTGCATTCCCTTCTCTGTGGGGGTGAACACGCCCCAGCATCCGCATCTCTGGGCGCCCAGCAATCTGACTCATCGGTCCTTTGGGTTCCAGGGACACAGGTCATGTTCAATGACTGGGAACTGGAGCAGGACAGCAGCGTGTACATTCCAGAGACCTGCGTCATTCTCTGCTCCGCTGGGTAAGGTCAGCAGCAGGACAGGGGCACAGGATGCTATCACTCAGACCCACGGCCTTCCTGGGGTCCCCTTGATGTGGGTCCTTCTGCCTGGTGCCCCCTCTGGGGATCTCCAGCCTCCTTTCCCTGCATGTTTTCTCCTAAATTTACATTTCTTGGGGTAAAATGAAATGGGAGATGGACCACTGCAGGGCGCTGTCCCAGCATGACGGTGCCCATCATGGATGTCAGATAAGGCAGACACCAGGGCCCAGGAGGGCCCTGGCCAAGCACCCCAGAGCTGCATGTCTTTTTCTTCTACTGCTTGATTCAGACTTCAGAATTACATTTGCGTTTCAGCCAAAGTTTCAGTGTTCACCATGGATCAGTCCTGGCCTCTGGCTGCCCCTGATCATTGCCTGCTTGTCCTGTGGGACTCAGCTCTGCCCCTGCCTCTGTGGAGCCCTCCCTGGTGGCCCCAAGCCAGGGTCTCCCCTGCTGCTTCCATTCTGCTAGGCACTAGCTTCTCAGCAGTGGTCACAGCTGTCCCTGCCGGAGGCTTGCCTCTGCATATGGAGGAGCCTCCACCCTTTAGTTCCACAGAGCACATACCAGCCACAGAGCCAGAGGAGGAGGGAGTCAGACAGGGGGCACACATCCATGGCTCATGGGCACCTGCCATTCTGTGAAAACTCCATCTACCATTGGCCCAAAGAACCAGGGTCCAAAGCAGATAGGCTTTCCATGTGTTTTTGGGGGGAGGGGCTACCGTGAACAGTGAAGCCCTTCTTCTGAGCTTTGGTTCACCCATCTGTGAAATGGAGTCGATGACATCAACGTCCTCAGGTCACTGAGGTCCAACAGCCTGCACCTGTTCCTCAGAAATGTTAGTTAATAAACATGCCCGGGTTTTAGTCCTGACTACCACCACCAGCCATTTGACTCTGGGAAACAGCTCTACCCACCTAGCTGTCTGGGACCTTTCCTGTAAGAAGAGGAACAAGCCGGGCGTGGTGGCGTATGCCTGTAATCCCAGCACTCGGGAGGCTGAGGCAGGAGGATTGTTGTGAGTTCGAGACCAGCCTGAGCTACAAAGTGAGCTTAAGGCCAGCCTGAACTGCATAGTGAGACCCTGTCTCAAAAAGACAAAAAAAAAAAAAAAAAAAGAAGAGGAACAAATCAGTCTCTACCTAGTTTTCATAATGATTATTAAAACTTAGAGAACTATTCCCTCTTTGGGAATTTCAGTCTTTGGGTTTAACATAAACCAAAGCATCAGCCTTCTAGGGATGGATTTAGGGGGTCAGAGTCGGGGCTGGGACATCAGTGTCGCCAGCTGGGATCTGCCATGCAGCACCTCCTCAGTCACAGGCTGAACAGATAGCTGAGATGGCAGAGGGCCTGGGCGCTCTAAGGCTGGAGGCCAAGGGAGAAAGCAGGGGAAAAGCCTGAGAAGCTGAGACAGGCACTGCCCACTGGCCAGCACCCAGGAAGCTGCGAGGCATGGCTAAGCCTCGGTCACAGAAATGACAGCTCCGAGGCCTCAGGCACCCACCACCCACGTCCTCTACCTTGCCTCTGTGCCTGCCCCGTGCAAACTGCTTCTGTCTCAGGGCGCTGTGACTCCAGAGGGGAAACTTTCGTTGTCAGTCTTGGCCCGACGAATGTCAGCACTGGTTTTCTTTAAGAAGCTGTCTGTATCAGCAGAGTTGGACTCATGCAGCTTTCACAGAGGATGGCGCTTGTAGTTGCCTGCACTGTTAGTTGCTATGAGGACAAACTTTCGTTTTTAATATAGCACAACTCAGAGCAATGTTTGGTTTAAAATGCAGAGAACCTCTTCTTTGGCAGAAGCTATTAGACAAAAGCCTAAATCAGGGGAGGAAATAATCACTTCTAAAAATATAAGGAAATAAAATATTGATCAAATTTTCATTTACTTAAAAGCCTACCTTGTCAGCCCGACTGCTGTTCCAATTCAATTTCTGGTCTTTGCTCTGCGTGAGTGAGGCGTGTTTTTCCCTTTGCATCACTTGAAGCTCTACCAAAGCGGTCAGGGGCCGAGTGCCTAGGGACAGAGCTAAGAATGTTCTGGCAGCAGAAGCCACTAGGCCAGCGTCAGGACAGCAGTGCGATCTCTTCAGCTCCTTTCCTCTCATGAGATCTCCACCCCAGCCAATCTGGGCTCTCAGTCAGTGGATCCAGATCTGGACCTGGTTCTCTGCATGGGTGACGCTCACCATTGCCCATTCTGGCTACTCGAGCCGGCTCCACGCAAGGGAAGAGAGCTAGCCTCCCCTACCCCAGGGAGGCCTTCAGGTGTCCCTAGGCTTCCCTCATGACCCCATCCAGGCCCAAAGCAACAACCACATACCAGGGTATTTAGGAAACAAGCCATTGTTGGCAAAGAGGAAGCCGAACCACTGGCCACTAGGGAACGTGGCCAATGTCCCAGGACCAGGGTGAGGGCAGAGCCAAGGTAGAAG
The DNA here is from genome assembly GCA_004027165.1 of Ctenomys sociabilis. Lineage (NCBI taxonomy): Eukaryota > Metazoa > Chordata > Mammalia > Rodentia > Ctenomyidae > Ctenomys > Ctenomys sociabilis. The sequence goes on along the minus strand of PVKA01012057.1, from coordinate 9,466 downwards.
CCAAGTTGTTGTGCTAAAGTCCACCCCTTTAACCTTTTGTCTCAAAATGACACAAGCACAGTGTCTCAGGCACTTGTACCGAGCATTAAAAGGAGTGGAGGAAATAGGACACTGATGGCCTGATGGTCAGTGGGACTGGCCACCGCAAGTGGATCTCTGTGGGGGACCTGCATGGGCCACTCTTGTACAGTTGAACGTAAGCCACACATGCCCGCCCTTCCACTTCTAGACATTACCAGCGAGGACCGTGCACAGAGAGCTGCCAAAGGACAGGAGCACGCAGGACACGCGCACAGCACAGTGGAATCCTACTGGGCCCTGAGAAACAGCAAACCACACACACAGCAGCGCCGAGGGAGAAATGGACTAGGAGTGCGTGTCCCTCCTCTGCTTAGATGCAGCACAGCACACTCAAGGCCCATGCATGCATTTGGGTCAGATAGTGGGCGCCGTTGGGGGAACCGCTTAACAGGGGGCACAGGGAGATTTTCTGGGGGTGCTGGTGATATTCTGCCTCTTGATCTAAGTGCAGGCACTGAAGTGTGCCGTCCGTGAGAATTCCTCAGTCCATACCCTATATGCTTTCCTTTCTTTCTTTCTTTTTTGTTTTTTAGCTTGTAACTCATGCCAGGTCCTTTGCTAAGCCCTGTGCATACATCAATTTATGTAACCCTCACAGATCTCTAGGGCAAAACTCCTGCATGCCTGTCTGCATGGAGGTTTACTTAAATAAAAAGTTTGTTCTGGGGTTGGGGGGGGCGCGTTGCTGGGGATTGAACCCCCTGAGTCACATCTCTAGCCTTTTAATTTTTAATTTTGAGACAAGGGCACACTACTTGCCTAAGTTGCCCAGGCTGGTCTCAGACTTGCAATCCGCCCTGCCTCAGTCTCAGAAAGTTTACTTTTACAATGAAATGTCTGGTACAGTGCCTGCCTCCTTTCCCTTCTCTCCCTGTCTCCCATCACTAAAGCCCCTTGCTGGTCCCCTGGTCCAGGCCCTGGCCTTGGAATGACGTCACAGATCTGAAGGGGAGCCTGGGTCATCACAGGATGCCCCGTGTCTCAGGTCTGGGGCCTTAGGGGGCAGCAAACACTCTTCCTGGGCCTCAGCCAAAAGAAACCCATTCCCGGGCTGCCTCTGTGGAGCTGGCCTTTCCTGCATTGCAGCAAGCAGGGCCTGAGCCCAGGAGAGCAAGGCCGGCCACACCAGGTCCTGGCTCTGCTGTTGCAAGCCCGCCTGGGTGCACCCCAGCTTCCCCACAGCTAAGCTCAGCAGAGGTACAGTGGCAGGAGGTGAGACACCACACAATGCTCATGAATATGCATGAGGAGCAGCACAGCTGCATGAAGCAGCAGCTCTTTGCTGCCCTCCTCCCACGCTCTCTTGCTGTTCAGATCCCCACAGGCTCCTCTCACTCAGATTCAGCTCCTGTCAGGCTTGGCCATGGTTGCTAGCTGCAAGCTGCAGATCCTTAGGCCCCAGGCTTACTGCAAGCCCTGCATGGATGCTCCTTCCTAAAGCTCCCAGCTATATAAGCAGCCTCTGCTTGTCTTAGCACAAGGCAAGGAGGCCCTGTCTTGAGACTACTGTGCAGAGAGCCAGGACACTGGAGAGCATGCCTACATCTTCCCTCATTTGTTTATGGAACTCCACCCACAACTTGCCAAAAGCTCCACTTCTGTTGCCACCTGAAAGCCTCCAGGGACTATGACCACATTACTTTCCACACCGCCCCTTCTGCAGAGACCTTGGTTTATCACAGGAATGAGTCTCATAAATACTACGCTGGTCAGCCAGGAGTGCTAAGGCATGCCTATATTTGCAGCACTTTGGGAATCTTGCATGCTACCACTACACCAGCGGCGCAGTTATTCGCAGCACTTTGGGAGGCTGAAACAGGAGAATCTGTGAGTTGAATCTGGGACTAGCAAGGAGACCCTGTCACAAAACAAAACAAGACAAAACAGAACAAAACCACCCCCAAAACATAAAGACAAGGCCAGGACAGAGAAGTGAGAGGTTTCCTAGGAATACAGCATGGAGCACAGCCCCTGATGACAAAGGACAGCAGAAGACCCTCATCCTTGTCAGCCTCCTGCCTTGTGAGTCCAAGTGTCCCTGGAGGCACTTGTAGGACATAAGACCTGGCCAGACATGACTACCACACCCCATTATAGTGTTGGGACCACAGGCTGCCCCACCAGACCACCCCCCATGCCTTCCCCGGAGTCTGTCTCTCCATCTTTAGCCCTTTGCATGTTTTGAGACAGGGTCTCTATAAATTGCTATATTGCCCACGCTGGCCTCAAACTTGCAATCCTCCTGCCTCAGTCTCCCAACTACTCGGGGTTACAGGTGGGCACCACTGCACCCCACTAGCTCTAAGCTCATGTTTTCATCATGTCTGTGGCAGCAGGAAGCCTGAGTAGTGGGTGAGCCCAGGACCCCAGAACAGCATTAGAAACCACTGGGTATCTTAAAAGGTTTTTCCTGGCCTAGCTATCAATTTAAAGAATGAAAACTAAACATGTTTTGAATTGTGCGTTTGGCAACTAAGTCAAAAATAACCAAAGTAAATCCACTCTATTTCCAAAATAAGAAAAAAAAAAAAATTGAACTGACCACTAGCGTGGCATAGCTGTGCAATGTTTCCTAGGCCCCCTAAGCCCTGGCTCTGCGGAAGACCCCTATGGGGCAGCTTCCGGACCACATGCGACAGGCTCTAGAGAGAAGGAACAGAAATCAGGCGGGGATCCGCGTTCCTGGGAAGTAACTTCGGCTTGGGGGACCCTCTGGGAGGGATGCAGGAGCGCCCCAGATGTACCCTGAGGGCCACCTGAATTGCCCAGGTTCAAATTCCTTATGTGCCTGCCACCTGGTAGGTGCTCGATAATGTTAGACATTGCTTTTATGGGAACAAGTGCTCACGCTACCTTTTTAAACTTTATTCTAGTAAGATATTGGATTGATTAATAAAGCCTGGCTGGTATTCTAAACGTCCAGGAAGTCCAGGAACGGGATTCAGGGCAGAACTTGGAGCAGTACCCAATTCCAGACACAGGAGCTGCCCGTGAATATGCGCGTGATACCAGAGTGCCCTGGGTTTTTTTTTCGTGTTTGCAAATGAGATTGACATCAAATGAATCCTGATAACGTTGCTCTACAGATCCTGACTTCCTGGTCAAAGAACACTGAAAGCTCAGGGCAGTTTGTTAACCCAAGTCTCATTTTGCTGCTTCCAGAGAATGAAGTTTGCCATTTCTCCGCCTCATTCTCTGTTGTTGTTATTAATTTGAGATCAGGATCTCACCTGACTGGTTTTGAACCTCAGGCTTCAAGAGATCTTTCTGCTTCAGCCTTCCAAGTTGCTGGGACTATAGGTATGCCTATATCATGCCTATATACCTACTGTTATTTTTAGCTAAGGTTTTTCTTTTTTAATTACTTAAATAATTTTTTAATTATTCCACACAAATTGTGCAAAATTATGGAGCTGGGTTGTAGCTGCAAGAGACCGTGGGTTCAGTGCCTAGCAGGGCCAAGATAACGTGCATATTTTGGGGAAACCACATGGTGCTTGTGAAGGGCACTCGGTGGCAGCTCTGGATGGCACCACAGAGGTCAAGCCTCTAGAATCACCACAAGTAGTTGCTGTGGGCACAAAAATAACTCCCTAGATGAGCCCGAGTGTGGGATTTAACATCAGAATTTTGAGTGCTGTGACTCTAGAATTTCTTTTGGTGCCTGGGCTCTCACAGGCCAACTACCCCAGTGGTGCTGAGAGCCAGGGGGCGCGCTGCTCTTTGGACATATTCTCAACTGGCGGGCACACTGGGCCCCCATGAGCTGACACACACTTGGCAGACCCGGTGCGGTAAACCCCATGAGACAGGCTCCCGAGAGGATGGTCTGGCCTGGCCATGACTCGGCCACCAGCAGCGGCTGTGCTAAGAGGACAGCAGTGACAGCGCAGGGGTTGATACTCCCTTCCCCAGCATCTGAATCACCCCACCCCTGCACTGATAGGCCTAAGTTTTCCTGGGAATGTCTGCTTTTCTTTTCTTGAGACTCCCTGAGAGTGAACCCTATAATTCCAAGAATTCTGTTTTGCCTTTTTTTTCGTTTTGGGGGCTAAAAATCAAACCCAGGGCCTCAGGCATGCTCAGCACGTGCTGCACCAGTGAGCGACCCCTGAGGCCGTGGGCACTCTGCCTTCCCTCCCAGTACTGTCGCTCTGCATCGTGTGACTGACCCCCTCTTGGCGGTCGATTCCTGGTACTGAGCAATGCCACTGGCATTTATTGAACACCTCCTGCTTGGCAAACGTCACAGGATACAAGGGTGAAAAGTGTGGGCAGCATTTGGGCTGGGCCCAGGGTCAGGCCTCGGGTACAAGGAAGCTGCCCCATGAACAAGTGGCCACAGTGCCCGAGCTTGTGCAGTGACGAGTGGGTGAGGCTGGCACCTGTTTGAGGACCCAGGCTGGCCCCTCTCAGTGTCACCTCTGCCACCTATGTGCAGATGCCTGCCCCTGTCCCAGCTCTCTGTCACAGGCACATTAAATTTTTCTCAATTCAATTCCGTTTCCACATTTGCCCGTTGGGTAGCTGCACGGACGCTAGTGAGGAACTACTGAATGACTGGCAGAGTTTCCAGAATAACAAGCCACAAGCAATGCATTCCGTTGTTGAGTCAACTCATTAGCCTAAACCCCACTGAGGATTTGGGGGAAAGGACAAAGAACGACTACTATGACACATCATTACTAACTTCAATACACAGAATTTTTTCTTTGAGAATGTTGGTTGAGGAACTTCTATGGTTATGGGGTAAAGTAGATGGAAATTAACATGAGAAGGATTTCTCCTGTGCCCCCTGTACAGTACTGGTGATTAACCTGGAGTGTTCACAATGAGCTACACTCCCCCCTTTCTAAATCTATGTGGTACAGCGTCTCACTACCTACCTCAGACTCATAGTGAACCTTCTAGTTTTAGGCTCCCCAGTGCTGGGATTATAGGCATGTGCCACCGTACCTAGTCTGGATGGCCGGCTCAGGTTGCCCAATGACCAGGCCAGTGAGGCATGTGGTACCAGGGATTGAATTCTGGTCCCTGTGCTTGCTTAAGCTGAGCTATCTTGCTGGCCCTTAGTGTGATTTCTTTTTTTTTTTTTTTGTCTTTTTGAGACAGGGTCTCGCTATGCAGTTCAGGCTGGCCTTAAGCTCATTTTGTAGCTCAGGCTGGTCTCGAACTCATAACAATCCTCCTGCCTCAGCCTCCCGAGTGCTGGGATTACAGGCTTAGTGTGATTTCTGAGCTAGGATCTTGATAAGGTGCTAACATGCCCAGCCTGGGCTCCAACTTGTGATCCTCCTGCCTCTGCCTCCCAGAGTGCTATGATTACAGGAGTGCATGTCTGTGCTCAGTGAGACATGAAAGACATTTCATGGCAAAGCCCTGTAGATTAAAGACATCTCTGAGTTTGATTGGAGAGACTTAGGAGAAAAGTGACTGCTGGTTTTGATAGTTTATTCCTTTACTTGCTTTACTGCAGGCAAAAGGTTCAACCCGATGAGAGTTTGGCAAGACCAATATGAGTAGCCACTCGCATCCCAGAGGACAGCTACAGGGTCAGCGGCATGTGCAGATGTACCCATAAGCACACAAAAGTGTGTGTGCACACATGAATTTGTATATTTATGTCCATGCATACACACAGGCACATAGAAGCTGCAGAAACAGGAGGCAGTAGAGCCGGTACCCCTGATAGGCCAGCTGTCCCGCTGTCTACGTGTTCAGGAACACACACACACACACACACACACACACACACACACACACACACACACAGAGAGAGACACACATACACACAGATGCATTTGGAACATTCTTGCCATCAATGAATGGTGAGGTCAGTAGCTTATAAAACTGCTGTGTTAGTTTGGAGCTTTGGAGCAAAACGGAGTCAATTTTTCCCTTTCTGGAGAAGCATGAAGCCAGAAAGTGTGTACAGAGCCCTGCTTGGCAGCAGGCCATGGTGCTGAGAACATGGGCTGAGGACAGAGACAGGTGACAAACACCTGGTCAACTGTGGGAGTCCACTGAGGACCTGGGGGGGAAAGCAGGGGCACGGACATGAGGTTGGAGCGCTTGGAACGCTCCCTGAAGGACAAGTCCACAAGAATTGAAGGCTAACTGTGCGCCTGCACAATGCAAAGGAGGAGGGGGTGGACCTCAGGCGGAAATGGTGAGCCAGGCAGGAGCAGGGCCTGAGCCCGGAGAGGACGCTCAGCCAGGTAAAGGGCTGCACAGGCAGGCTGGGACCCACTGAGGGGGCTCACGCTTGAAGCCGGGGATCCCGACCAGGGCCCTAAGGGGAAGAGGTATTGCTGGGGACTGCTGCACGGCTGCCTTCGGTTCTGCTTTTTGAGGCGGGGGTCTTTGTAGGTCAGCCTGGCCTTGAGCATATAGCCCAGGCTGTCCTCAAAATTGTGGTGATCCACCTGCCCCAGCCTCCTGAGTGCTGGGATAACAGGCATGTGCCACCGTGCCGGTCCAGACCTGGCTGGTAGAAAGTTTCTAGTCAGTCTCTACACACACACACACACATATACACACACAACACACACACATCTCTTATAAAGAAATGTACAGCCAGGCATAGTGGTGCAGGCCTGCTGTGCCATTACCCTGGAAGGCTTAGGGGGGACAGGTATAGCAACTTAGCAGTTTGGCCAGACCCTATCTGAAAATAAAAAATAAGGGCCAGGGAGATGGCCCAGTGGAATAAGCGCTTCCTGGCAAGCTCAAGGGCCTGAGTTCAATCCTCGGTTCTGGAAAAAAAAAAAAAAAATCAGTGAAAATAAAAAATAAAAGGGCTATGGATGTAGCTCAGTGAAAAGTCCCTGAGTTGAATCCCAAATCTTGAGTACTATGACAGGGAGAGTGAGCAGGAGAGTGAGCACGCACCACAGATATTGCTCATAGGTTAGGTGCGTCTGGGGAGGTAGGAGACAAGGCCAACTTCAGGGTTTTCATTTGAGCACCTGGAAGGTTGGAGTTGCCACCTTCCATGGTCAGAAGAACCGAGAAGGAGCTTGTTTCTGCCTTGTTTTTGAGCTGGGATCTTGCTAAGGTGCTGAGTTGCCCAGCCTGGGCTCCAACTTGTGATCCTCCTGGGGACACTGGTAGACTTTCCTTGGAAAAAGTGACACTTGGGGCCCGGGGTAGAGACAGATGTTCAAGTAGCAGTGATTTACAGAGCCCTGGCTGTAGCTGACCCAGACTCCAGGCCACATCTAATGAGCATGACCTCAGTCAGAGGTGGGGACCGCAGCTCGGAGCATTCTGAAATCTCTGTCAGGTGAGCATGATGGTCCCTGCTGAGGAGGAGTCTCTAGGTGCTTGCTGTTCATTCTCCTAATGATTTACAGCCGAGAGACCCCTGCGGTCGGCAGGACAAGCTTCAGCCTGGGAGGAAGTACTTGCAAAAGACAGTCAGTAATAAGTTATTTCTCCCCTTGGTGATAAGTGATGTAGTCCATTCCAGGAGGCTGAGGCAGGAGAATCATGAGTTTGAGCTCAGTCTGGGAACCTTAGTGACTTATAGCAAGATCTTGTCTCAAAATTTAAAAAGGCCTAGGAATATAGCTTAGTGCAAAAACTCTGTAATAGATCTCCAGCATGGAAATAATAATAATAGTTTGTCAAAACACATGAAGGACTCTTGCAAGGCAACAGAACACAAACTACCCAGTTTAAAAAGCAAACAAACATCTGAAAAGCTCCCCAGTCATCAGGTAACCACAAAGTCAGCCAGTGCTTCTTTTATTTTCCTGCTAGGATGGCTGGGGTCTGAACACTGGCTCTCAGAAGCCTGGCAGGACGCTCCTCCACACTGCAGGAAGGCAAATCAACGCGGCCATCTCAGAAGACAGTGGGGGCTTTCTTGTGACACTAACCTACTCTTCCCCTACAATCCAGCAGTCACACAGCATGGAGCAGACCCAAATGAGCTGGAAATTCAGGCCCCTGCGGAAACCTACTCATAGGTGCTTATGATAGCTTCATGCATAAATGTGGAGACTTGGAAACAACTCAGATGTTGGTGCATGGATAGGTAAATTGTGGTACATTCAGATAATGGAATACTATACATCACTAAAAAATAACCTATGAAGCCATGAAAAGACATAGAAGAGAAACCTTTAGTGCAAATTATTATTATTATTATTATTATTATTATTATTATCATTATTATTTTTTACTTTAGGGAAGAGTCTACAGGATGTTCAGAGTCTCACTACTAGATCAGACTCACAGAGATCCACCTGTTTACAGCCTCCCAAGAGCTGGGATTATAGGCACGTGCCACCACGCCCAGTCTCAATGCCCATTTCAGTGCCCCAGGGGTGGGGTGGGCACAGCAAGTCTGGGGATTGAACCCCTGGCCCTTGCATCTGCTTGCAGGCACTTCAATCCTCTGAGCCATTTGGCCAGCCCACTATTATTATTATTATTATTATTATTATTATTATTATTGACAGGACTCTTGCTATGTAGTCCAGGTTGGCCTTGAACTCACTATGTAGCTGAGGGTGGCCTTGAACTAACTCGTGGCAATCCTCCTGCCTCAGTCTCCTAAGTGCTGAGATTGCAGGTGCACTGCCACACCCAGCACATGCGCATTATCAAGTGGGAGAAACTAATTACATACACGTAATACTGTATGTGCTCACTGGTGACACTGTGGAAAAAACAAGGCTGTGCAAACAGTCAAGGGGCCGCAGGGTGCCTGCCGTCTGGGGTGTGAAGAAGCGCCATGGGCTGCGTGTCAGCAGCTAGCGCCAACACTCTGGGCCCTGCAGCTGCGACTGCGTGTGAGGACTCATTTGGGCAGATTCCCAGAGCGCACGCCCCAAGCGCGATCCCTGGCTTCCACTGAGGACTTGGGGTGCTTTTTATAAAGCTGCATGAGCGAGCAGGAGGGAAGGACACAGCGGCCTTCGCTCCTGCTAGCGTACTGAGGACTCACCAGCTGTCTTTGGAGCAGCAATCGCCTTTGCTGCTGGGGATGGAGTTGGCTGGTTGTGCCCTCGGGGAGCTTGTTGTAACTCAAAAATCAGATGACAACGAGGCAAGTCCAAAAGGAAAGAAGCGCTTTATTTTAGGTGGTACCCACCGGGTAGCCTCTCCATGGGAGAAGGAGGAGGGCCCCCCGAGGGCTGGGCAGCAGGGCTTTTATGCCAGGCTGGGAGGGGTAAGCAAGCATCGTCACAGAAGCTAAAATGGCCGTTAGGGGAGTACGGGGACAATTTTGATTGGGGGAGACAAATATTTTATCTATATTAGGGAACTTTGTGGCTCAGGGTATGGTCTCGCGGGATGGGGTGAAGGGGGCTGAGGCAAGCTGTGTCACAGAAGCTAATTGCATTGGTTAATAGGGGTTGACCTTTACATTGAT